>VDFB02124468.1:0-68135 GCA_007258455.2 Sequoia sempervirens | reverse complement strand
AGGACATCTTCTCCTCCAATGGCAATCTTATAGCTTGCATTAAAATCAGAATTTTGTACTATATTGGGATCAAAGGGAAATTTATCCCATAAAGGTTCCTTGACAACCTTAAGACACCTTCACACTTGGATCCCAAATGTTGAATGGCTTTAAATGTTGCATGTCTAGATTTCAAAGATGAAAATAAAGTTTTAGCTTAATTGTTTCTACGTTAATCGATTATGCCATTCAATGGTTCTATTCTTAAGCTACTGATTCTATCCACTCTTTTGATGGGTTAGCCACTACTTTCTTGCAACACTTTCGCATCAATATGGACTTAAAAACAATTGTAACTGGTTTGACCAAATGAGCCCAAGGACATAATGAGTGTATCAACAACTGTCATTTCCTTCCAATTTTTATGTGGTAAGCTAAAGCATCAATTAGAGGATGATGAATTACAATACATTTCCTTGATAAACTTCTTCCTCCCATCAAAGATAGAATTTACTTGAATAGATTTGCTCCCTTTATGGATTTGTACATGCATGTACCAAAATTTGAACTTAAATTGCTAGCATCCAATGGTTTGAAACCTTGAAACATAGTTTGCATACTCAAACTCAACTCAAACTCGGCAAGCCAAAAAATTTCCAACTTGACAAAACTCAACATCTTAAAATAATTAAATTTTTCAAAAATTATAAAGTTTATGCAAAATACAGTTACAAAATGCATCAAATGAGTATAGTGAGGTTAGATGGTTAGCACCCCTAGTCGGGTCAAGGGGTAGTGCTGCAAGGGTTTGAGGGCAGTGCCCCCAATGAGGTGAGAGGCAACAACCCTTGCGAATTCCTTGTCACAGTACAAGGTAGAGTCGAGGGGTGGAGCCCCTACCACCAAGCCCAAATGAAGGATTTCAAGACCACACAGACCTTCAAATCCCCTATAAAATCCTTCCAATTTGCTCAACAATGCTGAAATGCTAGTGTTCTTATTTAGCTTGGGCTGATAGGGCTTATAAAGCCAAAAAAATTCCTTTTCTTAGTGTTAGTTTTGCATTTTACAACATATCCTAAGTAGCACGAGTTTCCAACACCAACTAACCGAGTACTCGCAAAGTAATCAACCCTAAACTCGTGACAAACTCAGCAGGAAACCTTGGCAAGTAAACTTCAAAAATACTTCGTGCATGAAAAAGGTGGAAAGTTCTTAGCAACTCACTAAGTAGTTAAACTATGGTTTGAAATATGGATCCTCCCATACCTCTTCCACTTTTTCATACCCTCCAAAATTTGAAAATTATAGCACATTTCAAAAAACGAGATGACAAGAAAGAATCTAAATCTAGTGCCAACCAAGTGGCTACTACTTCCATCACTACATTTCTCTAACCTCAAGGGCTAGAATTTGAAAAGCTTTAGTGAACCATTGGAATTAATAACTTGATCACTCTTCCTTCCATTTTCCATTGGACCCCACTAGAGGATTACCTAAGGATTACAATGCCATTACTTTTTGTAACTTCCATAGACTTAATGGACACCACACTCAAATTTTTATGGCACTTGAGCACAAAATCCAAGATGTCATTGACAACAATCCTATACATATTGATGGTGTGAATGGCAGCAGAGATTACTCAATTGCTTTGCCAAATCAAAATTTGTAAATTATGCTAATCTTTTTCCATCACATACACTCTTAACAATATTGAATATCAATAGGTGCCTAAGCATCTTATGGCACATACACATATGAATAGAGATCCTATGGATATTGAGCATGTTGGTTCCATTCCCACAATTCTATGGAAACATTTGTGGGTATTACTCGTAATATTTCTCCTCCTCTTGTTACTTTAGTTATTTCAATTTATGAGGAATAGATACCCAACAACATCTATTATGGTCCACTTTATGCTTGAGGTTTCCTACATGGGCATCAATGTTAAGGTACCCTCATTGATCCAGTCAATCAATATAATATATATACAAGAATTTCTATATGGTTTTAATCTAACATGAGATAACTATGCACATTTAGGTGTAGCATTGAAGATTACCAATGGCATCTGTATAAACACTAGCAACTATCACCTTGCCTCTCCAAATGGGGCTGTAGGAAGTGGATGTATTGCTCCATATCATTCCCTCTTCAAATAGATTCTCTCTATCACTTGGAAGACCTTGGTTGGATCAAGTGAAGGCATTACCTTCTATGGTACATCAATGTTTGAAATATGTTTATGGAGATAGAATTCTAAAAGTGGAGAGATGACTATATACCTATTTCTAAGTCAAGTCATTTCACACTTGGCAATTATGTTGAAACTCTTAAGGACATTTACTATGACTACAAGGGTAAAGAATGTCAAATTGAAGCTCCCTATGAACAAAAGGATAGAGTTCATCAACTATTTCAGATGGATTTACAAAGAAAGTATCAAGAGAAAATGGAAAGTAAAAATAAGGAACCAATGAAGCCCTCTTCATTGCCTCCTAAACATTGAAAGAACAAAAGCCAAGTTACAATACTTGTCCTCCACCACAAGTCAGGCAAGTGATAGATAATTCTGTTCCTCCATATATACCAAAGCAGTGTTGTACCCATACAATTTTTTCATATTGTTTCAAGTTTCAAACTTAAAACCTTGTTTTTCCATCCATTCAAATGGTCATTTTTTTATGTCTTGTATGTTTACTCTATGTTGATTGGGTTGTCTTTTTCTAGCTTAATACAAGGAAGGTAGAAATAAGTTTCAGATGTTTACACAAAGTTGAAGAATGTAAGATAGTTTTTCTCAAGAAAAATGACTAAAACATGAATGGGGTCAAGGGCACACCTAAATAAGGGATTTTGAAAAATATTATTATTCTTAAACATATGTATCATGTGAAATCTCCATTAAGCTCTATTGTTATGTACTAAGAATAAACAATGTATATGATGAATTACTCATCAATGTTATCATATGAATATTTGAAATTTCCCTATATTTTTTATATTTTCCCTATTTTTTAATAGTTGTCCCCTACCATTCCCTATTGTCCCCTAAAACGGCCTCCAAAAACCCATCCCCAAAATGTATCCTCCAATCCCCTATTGTCCTTGTCTTGTAAATTTGGTGTAACATAGTGTTGTGACCTTTTCACACATCGCCCCATTCAAAATGGGGACCCCCTAATTTTTGCTCCATTCTGGTCTTTTGGCTTTGGTTCTCTCTCTCTCTCTCTCTCTTTCGGTCTCTTTTTGCTGTCCGCTTTCCGGGGATGTGCCCGTCTATGAGCTTAAACGTGAAATTTTGGGCCAAGTCTGAGAATTAGGGTTTGTATTTCTCTGGTCAATCCGAGGTCAAATGAAGTGAATAAATTGAAATCTGAGACTAACGTTGTTGTCAGCATGCTTCTAGTAGGCTCCCAACAAAATTTCAGTGGATTCCGACAACTTACTATTTTTAATAAGTGTGCAATTCAGGGCGTTCTTTCAGCACTTTCAAAGTTTCGAGCGTCACGATGCATCCAAAACATGTCAAGCTGCTCGTCTGCAAGTTTTGAGCCAGAATGGACAACTGTCTATTTTTAGTAAGTTCAGCTTCCGGAGCAGATTTTAGGGTTTATATGCAGAATTCTTCAATGCATGTCTAGAGATTCTTTCTGGGTTTTCTGAAACCTACGCAATGGTATAACATGCAAAATGAGCCGATGACTTTCAAAATTCAGCCTTAAGAGGCTATTTTTAGGGTTTGCATGATTGAGATTTTCTTTGCATGTTTGCATTTTCCTTGTGGGTTTTTCGAGACCTTCGCAACGATATAATATGCAAACCAGGATCAGAACTTTTTTAGGAGCCATCTTCGGAGGCTATTTTTATGGTTTGCATGTCAGGGGATTCTTTATGGGTTTTTCAAGAGCTACGCAGTGATGTGACATGCAAAGCAAGATGATCAGTTTTCAGAGACTATTTTTAGTAGGTGCATTCCGGCAGCTGCCTAGCGCATCAGAACCACAAACAGGGCGAAGTGCAACAGAAACGAGGTCAAATGGAGGTCATTTGATATACATGCAAGACAAATTAGGGTTTCCGGCTTCGGGACCCAAAATGAGGGGTAAAATGTCTGAATTTTCGAAAACCGATGTATCCCACTGCGATCAGCATCTTTCAAGCTATCCACCTGTAAAATTTGAAGGCAATCGGAGCACTTACTATTTATAGTAAGGCGTTCCAAAAACTGGCTAAAAATAGTAAACCAACAGCAGGCGCTAGTGTGAACGGGCAAGTCACCCGATGAGGAGCACGCCATTCGAATTTCAAGTTAAACGAAGTTGTGGAGGTCTCAGAAATGGGCAGTTGCTATAAATAGTAAACCATCTTCAGAAATGTGCTATAAATAGCAGGTCAGCTCAGGATAGCAATGTGAATGGGCTGACGAGGTCATGAAGGTCTTGTGCTTAAAATTCCAGATTAATCTGAGCTTCAGAAGTGTGAAAATTAAAGGACTTACTATAAATAGCAGGGCGTGGAGAAGCTAGCAGAAGAAAGAAAAATGGCTAAGTTTGAACAAAGTCCTCCTCTACCCTAAAAATGCGCCTTCTTCAAGGCATGAGATGAAAATATTCTAAGTAAAAGCTTCATCCTCCTCTACATGCCATATGCGCCCACTTTAAGGAGGAGTTGATTAAAAAATTCTAAGTGTTGGTGTTTCATCCTTCACCACATATGATATGCGCCTATCCTGCAGGTACCCCCATATGCGCCATGTAAGCTAAGAAGAAGACAAAATGTTGACTGTCCGCCACCACCCTTTGAATGCGCCCACATGAAGGCATGTCAAGACAAAACGTGTGCATGCAAGGAAGGAATTCCAAGACGTTGAAAAGTCAAATCCTCCATCTCATGCCAAATGCGCCCAAGGTGCATACTAGAATAAAATTTGAAAAGGTGGCAAAAGGCGTTAAAAGTTAATCCTTCTACCTGTGTGAAATGTGCCATGCAAGATAAAGACAAGGTAAAAGTAAGTGATGGTGATGAAAAATGGCTAAGGCGTTGAAAGTCAAAATCCTCTTACACATGCTAAATGCACCCATCCTCCTCAAGGTATGAAATGCGCCCAAGATAAAGGTAAAGCTGATGAAAAATTACCAAGGCGTTGATGTTGAACAGGGTGAAGTTGGTGGGGGAAAGTTACTAAGGCATGGTGAAAGTATCCCCCATGATGTGTTATATGCGCCAATGTCCAAGGTAAGATAAAATGAAATAAAAATGGCTAAGGCGTGGCTATTGTCCTCCTCAACATATGAGATGAGCCAAGGTGAAGGTGATTTGAATGGGAAATATGATAGGCATTGAAAATATGTTAATAAAAAATTCCTCACCACAGGCAAAATGATCGAAGTTAAATGGAGAGAATTTTCTAAGCCAAAATTTATATTCCTCCTTGACACTAAAATGCGCCTTTAATAGTGATTTTATTTAAAAATTTCTAAGGAGCAAAATTTCACCTTCTAGGAAAAATACGCCCAAGTTGATGAAGGAGATAAAATTTTCAGAGGCATGAATGAAATTGCCAGTGGGGAAGTCAGCGGATGCCAACTTCGCGAGGTTGATTAGAAATTTCAAGACAGAGCGGGAAAATACGTCCAAGGATGAAGAACTGGATTAAATGTGGTGAAAAATGTATTTTCCTAAGGTTTAAAATTCAAAAATTAAATGAACCCCTTCTTTGTAGACCCATGAATTCAACACGTTCTGAAGGAAATTCTCTTCTGGGTATTGAAGATCTTCGACAAGGAGTGGATTTTAAAGTCTTCCGCACTTCATCAAGGCTTTCAAGATGGAGATTTTGATCGGCACTCGAAATAATGAATTTTCCTAAGGAAAATTTAAATTTTTTCCAAGGCAAAGTGAATAAAATGTGTTTTCAAGAATAAAATGCCTTAGACGATGAATTTGAAATGGATTGCCTAGATGAATTTGATCGAATTCTTCGTGAGATGAATTTTCCAGAGTCAGTGATGAATAAAAAATTAAATGTCAGAGCTTCAGCTGGTGAATTAAATTTCTTGAAGAGTGAATTTGAAGTGAATGTTTTCAAAATGAATTTAAATGCTAAGTGCGCCAGTCAAGATGAATCCTTTGAAATTCTAGAAGGTCAAGATTCTGGACGCTAGGTGACAAGTGTTGAAATTACCAAAGGGAGGGAAATTCAAATTCCTGCTGTGAAGTAGTGGAGATTTAATGAATTAGCTAAACTTGGCTTCCTTCTAGAATTCGACTTGCCTATATGAGCTGAAAGTTGATTCATTTTTCTCCATCAGCTAAAGAAGTTCGATTCTAGCTTGCAGAGGAAGGTTTGTGGTTGAGTATTGGAGAAATTCGATTTGAAGAAGAAGATAGTTTGAAACTGAACATTGAGAAGTGTGAATTTGAAAAGTCTAAGTGCTGAGGAGTTGCTGAAGTAAAGTTGGACGATTTTCTCAAGTGTTGAAGTTGCTGCAGCCAACTCAGAAATTTGCTAAGTCTTTCTAAGTTTGAAGTTGTTAGTTGTGAAGTTGCTGCAGCTTACTTGAGAAACTTTCTAAGTGCTGAAAGTTCGAAATTGTTAGAGGAGAAGTTGAGGTTTGCAAATGAAATATGATATTGCAGCTTCTCAATTTTAAAAGTCGACTGGCAGCCCCTGCATGTTATTTTGTGTTATTTTATTTTAAATTGCTGATGGCTGTTTATTATTTTGCAGAATGGCTGAAGTAAGAGCAACTGGCGGAGACAATAATGCTGCATCCAGGCAGGTTGTTATCAAGAAGCTGAGCAAGCCTTTCCTGCCGGAGTCGAAATTCACTTCGAAGTTGGGCAAGCTGGCTGATACGAATTTAGGATCTTTCAACATGGAGGCCTTTAAAAGTCGGATGATGGGAGTTGACAGTCATCGCCCTTCAATCACTTCGCACAATATTGTTCGAAGTGGATTATTTGCAGCTGCTAGTTTCCCGCCAGCTATTTAGTGTCCAGAGCTGATGATGGAGTGTGCTAACTACTACGAATCTGATCATAGGTCCATTGTTTCGCCTGATGGTAGATTGTTCGCCAACCTCACGCTTGCAGCTATCGGCGAAGCCTTCGGAATCCCATCGCACGAGAAGATGGTTTACAAGACAAGAGAACGTGCTGAGCGAATGTATGCTTCAACATTCGAGAGATGTGCAGAGATGATCAACTCTCGCTGGATGAACAAGCCCAAGCCCTCTTGTGCGAAGTTGCCGAAGCAGATTATATCAGATGATTTGAAACAGGAATACTACGACTTAATCATGATGCTTAGCAGAGTTGGAGGCTGCCCTCAAGCATTTATCTTTGAGCCATGGATGTTCTATTACATAAACCTCATGCTGGAAGGGAAAGAGCACATCAATTGGGCGGTGATGATCAGTGACAATTTACATGAGCAGCTCCGGAGTTTGAGAAGGACGAAGACATTTTACATGGGCTCATACCTTGTTTACATGTTGGCTCGTGTGACGAAGTACAGAGGAATATCCTAGAAGGAGCCAATTGGTTGTGGCTCTCATCAGTTCAAAATTCATGAGGCTTGTCCGCAGTTGCACCTGACAAGCACCTCCCATTACAAGCGGGTCAATGATGCTTTTACCATGCATATAACGAGATCACTTCAGCAGCAAACTCATCATAGGATCTCGAGGGAAGCTCAGGAGTTGATAGAAAGGTATGGGTGTTGGTTTGTTCAATTTCCGAAGTTTTCTTATATCAGGCTGCAAGGTTTTTCTTCATACCCATATAGATTGCCTAAGTACCCAACCAATAGAATCTTGATGCTAGAGATATCTAGGCAACTTGTTGCCTATGATAAGATTCAAAAAAGAAAGAAGAAGGGAGGAATTGACTTCCTGATTGTCATGGGGAATTCCGACGAGGTGTGTCCTTCACTTCAGGTAGCCAGAGAAGCTGAAAATGAGCTTTAGTTCTTTCATTTTTCTTATCACACCAGTAGACAGCATTATGACCCACACAACAATATCAGATGGATACTGTCAGAAGAGTTCAAGCATAAGGCAAATATTGAGGATTACTAGGTTGGTGCATCAGATGAGGCTGAAGTTAGAAAAAGAATGTTTTCGAGGCTTCCGTTGAGCATGATTAGGGAGTGTGAAGTCATTCCAGTACCAGACCAGGTGGATGAGGACATGAACATTCTCCATCCAGATTATGAGGCAGTGAGAGACATGCCACTTCCACCACTGTATTGGTTGGAGCCAGAGATAGCCGATTTGGACACGCTTTGTATTCCAGTCATGACTTTCACCAGAGCATGGGTTGAAAGGCATGTGAGCAGATTGAAGAGTAGGTCAATTCCTTTGAATTACAACTTGATGGGAGATCATAGGACGCCCACCACCAGCAGGAAGAAACAGATTACTCGAGGTCCAGAATCTTGAAGGAAGGAGCCAGTTCAGCCAGAGCCTCCGAGAGTTGTGATTGAGTCACCTAGGCCATTGGAGACGCGTTCTCCAAGTATACAGGAGGTTTCACTTTTTGCTGATTAGAGAAATGCATTGAATCAGGAATGGGAATTACATGAAGAAAATCAGCCACCACGAAGAGAATTAGTTGGCCAAAGTGTTAATGCGCCCACTAGGGATGATCAACAGGAGGAAGATGAGGAAACTGCTACCGACACTCACTTCCAGCATGAGCTTGAGGCGGCTCTAGAGGATGATGCAGTTTCAGGAGATACTCAACCATTAGAGGCCGATGAGCCTCGCCAAAATGAAATTGAAGTAGAGCAAGTCCGTGAGGAGGAAGCTAGAGAGGAGCAATCGTTTGATGTACAGCAGGTTGTACCTGATTGGCTTAAAGATAGAATGAGAAGGAGCCCCAGTGAAGAGGCTGATCCAGTGGTAGAGATGGAGGAATTTTTGAGTAGGATCAACGCGCCTCCAACTAAGAAGAGAGCTAGGAAATTCTCGAAGATCTCAACAGATGAGGATGGCTCTCGCACCCTTCACGTTGTTGTGCCTAGGGTTGATTGTGATCGAGATGAAGCAGTACCGGAGAATTACATGATCACCACTTTGGAGTTAGGTCGTCCCACGGGAGCACAGATTATTGAGGAGTGTGATAACTCCTATCAGGCACTTAAGGACAGATTGCTCAGAACTGAAGGAAAGTATAAGAAATTGAAGAACGAACATAAGACTTTGATAGGATACATGCAGCATTTGTCTCGTCCTTGTGGGCAGGAGATTCTGGCACTTGAGCTTCCAGCCGAGTTATCTAGGGAATCTGTTAATGGCCTAGAAGATTTGAGGAAGATGGCACAGGAGGCAGACAAATGGAGGCAGACAAATGGGTTACAGGTGTTCGTGCCGAGATAGAGAAATTCAGGGAAGATCTTGCTCAGGCTTACCAGCAAGCTTCCGACATTATGGCACAAATGGAGGCAGTTGATCAGGCCTGGGGTGATGCTTCTGCCTATCAAAGCAAAGTTATTCAGCGTTTGGAGGCATTGACGCATACTCCTTTGCAGATGCTGATTGATGGAGGAGTTATTCAGGAGGGTGATAGGTACAATTTTGTTGGATGGTATTCTTCAGTAGTCACGGGATGTGGGTTCTTTTATGCAGCACTGGTGGATTCAGCTAGAGTCAGGAAGGCTATTGTTGTGACCTTTTCACACATCGCCCCATTCAAAATGGGGACCCCTAAATTTTTGCTCCATTCTGGGCTTTTGGCTTTGGTTCTCTTTCTTTCTCTCTCGTTCTACTTCTTTTCTGCTATCTGTTTTCCGGGGACGCTCCCGTCTGCGAACTTTAACGCAAAATTTGGCCAAGTCTGATATTAGGGTTTCACATCTTTAGGTCACTTTGGGGTCAAATTGAGTTGATTGGTTAGCTTTTGAGCCTAGCAGTGCTATTACAATGCTTCCGGCAAATAACCCCTAAATTTTCACCGAGTTCTGCCGACTTTCTATTTTTAGTAAGTGTCGACTTGGGGTTGATTTTCTCGAGATTTTCACATTTTGACAACTTCATTACATTCTGAACACTTCAAGTTCATTTCTGACGAAATTTGAGCAAAAACAGACGACTTGCTATTTTTTAGCAGTCCAGCTTCCATAGCAGATTCCAGAACCCACATGTTACATTTTCTGATGCATGTCTGGAGATTCTTTGTGGGTTTTTCGAGACCTTCGCAGTGATATAACATGCAAAGCGAGACGACAACTTTCAGGGTTCGACCTTTAGAAGCCGATATTAGGGTTTGCATGCAGATTTTCTCAGCGCATGTCGGCATATTCCTTTTGGGTTTTTCAAGAGCTTCGCAACGGTGTCACATGCAAGTGGAACCGATCACTTTTCAGGAACTTACTATTTTTAGCCAGTACTTGCATGTTGAAGATTTTTCTGGGTTTTCCGAGATTTTTCGGGCAGCGTGACATGCAAAATCATCGGGCAGCCGGTTGGCCACCTTTTTAGCCACTTTCTAGCAGGTACTCTCGGGTAGTTGCCCAGCACTTCAGAACTGCAAACTAATCATCACGCAACTGAAACAAGGTCAAACAGAGCTCATATGAGGAACAGGCGGAAAATTAGGGTTTCGAGCTTCAGGGCCAAAAATGAGGAATCAGACGTCAAAATGTCCAAAACTGAAGTGTCCACCATGATCAGCATCCTTCAGGGAGTCTGCTGGCAAAATTTGAAGACAATCGGAGCACTTACTATTTTTAGTAAGGTATCCTCGACACGGGCTATAAATAGAAAGTCGATCTCGGACGCCAGCGCAAACAGGCAAGTTCACCAACGAAGAGCACGCTGTCCAAATTTCGAGTCAAACGGAGCTAGGGAAGTCTTGGAAACAAGCACTTACTATAAATAGTAAGTCACTTCCGAAGCGGCTATAAATGGCAGGTCAACATCAAGTCTCAGTATGAACAGGTTAGACATGTGATGAGGGATACTTGGCGCGAATTTCAAGACAAACGAAGTTGCGGAGGATGGAGAATCAGATAATTGCTATTTTTAGCAGGCCAGGGCAGAGAAATTAGGGTTTCCTAAAATCAAGGACAGTCAAGCAGAAGCAGCTTCCAGCTACGATCACCACGCTTCAGGCATTCAACACATGAAATTTGAAGACTTTTTGAGCAATTTCTATTTTTAGCAGGTTGCTAAAAATAGCGGGTGTAAACAGGCATCAGGCATCAACAGCACGAATCAGTTGAAATTCAGAGCAAGGCGAAAATCAGGCTTTCTGGAGTCAGAATTCAGTTGACGGCGCAAAATTCAGAGAACTTTCTAAAAATAGAAACTCAGGGAAAATTAGGGTTGATAGAGGAAAATCAACTAAAATTTGGAGTCCGGCATCGAAATCCACCAGGTTTGATAAAATTTGGAGTCCAGCATCGAAATCCACCTTAAGAAGTTGAAGAAAGACAGAAAATTGACTAAGTCTGGAAAACTAAAAGCATGCCTAGCAAAATGCGCCTAGGAGGTTGAAAATCTCTCAAAGTGTATAAAATTGGAAGTGTGACACCCCAAATACGCCTAGACTGGGAAGTCTTTGAAAATTTTTCTAAGGCGCATAAATTGAAAGTTCAAGGTCCTATTTGTGCCCACCAAGGTCAAAATTTAAAAGGTGTCGAAACTGGAAGCTCCAAGGGTCATATGCGCCTGGGGTCAGAAAGGAAAGCTTGAAATTGACTAAGTCATGAAATTAAAAGTTGATCCCCCCATTTGCGCCTAAGGCATGAAAGTTGGAAGGAGGCATGGTGATTTGCAAATTGAAAGCTCTATGTGGTAAATGCGCCCCCTTTTAAAGAATTTTAAATTTCGCCTAAGTGAAACTTGCATGCCTCAAATACGCCCAAGGTCAAAATTGGATGTTCAACCTATGGAATGCGCCCACCAAGGTTAAGAGTTTAAAAAAGTTTCTAAGTGTCGAAATTGGAACCTCCAGGGGTCAAATGCGCCCGAGTCTGCAAAGATGTTGGAGTAAGAAAATTCAGCTAAGTCACCTAAATGGAAGCTCATGGGTCTAGATGCGCCCCTCTTTGAGGACTTAGAAATTTCGCCTAAGTGTCAAAATTGAATGTTGGGGGTCCCATTTGCGCCTGGCAGTGTGAAGGTTAATGGCTCGAAATTTGACTAAGGCACGGGAGATGAAAGTTAGATATATCAAATGCGCCCCAAACTCAAAGCTAATCCTATGATTTGCGCCTAGGCATTAAAACTGAAAACACCATGTGCCAAATGCGCCCAAGTAAAAAAAAAATGAAAGTTTGACCTATGATTTGCGCCCCACCTTGCAAAGAGCCTCGAAATTTTTCTAAGGCAAGTAAACTGGATGCTCCCCAGGTGAAATGCGCCCCTGAAAAGGTAACTTCGAAATTCTCCAAGGCATTAGATTTGGAACCTCAGGTAATCAAATGCGCCTAGACTTTGGAAAGAGCTGGAAATATGCTAAGGCGTAAAAATGAAAGTGAGGACCCTCATATGCGCCTAAGTCAAAACTGGAAGCATCAACTGGCAAATGCGCCCATCTCACAGGAATTGAAAGCTTGACACATGAAATGCGCCCCTCTCTGCAAACTCGCCCAAGTGACAAAATGAAAACTCCATCATGGATTTGCGCCTAGAGATTGAATTTAAAAGTTCACACTTCAATATGCGCCTGGAGGAGGATTTAAAATACACTAAGTGCGCCCCAAGCTGAAAGCTCTGTATCTTATATGCGCCCTTGGAGAATGAAATGACTTGAAATATTTCTAAGTCTGAAAAATGAAAGCTCCACATGCCTATTGCGCCCTTGAAAAGAACATTTCGACTAAGGTGTTAAAAGTAAAAGCCTATGGTAGAATATGCGCCCAACATGGAGAACACTCTAAAAACGCATAAGTCAAGAAAAAAGAAAATCAAAGGCGTGATTTGCACCTTGGTTAGAGAGGGGAAGAATAAATCTTAAAACGTTGAAAAATTAAATGTCCCCCCTTTTTGATTTACGCCTAGACTGAAGATTGTCTACCAAAAAATCTAAGGCATTTAAATTTTTCCAAAGCAAGACGTGAAGATTAAGAATAAATTAAAAGGCGTTGGGAGTGAGAATAATTTCTCTAGGCAATTAATTGCAAAATTTGCCTAAGTCGGAGAAATTGAATTAATTGAATTAATTGAATTATTTTCCTAAGCATTAAATTAAATTCCCCCTTTAATTTTGACCCATGAAATTTTAAAAGTTCGGACGATTTTTAATCATGGGGAATTTATTTCGGAGTTAATTATGGATGGAAAATAAATTACGCCTAGCCATTTTAAAGTGTTGACATCGAATTTTCAAATAAATTAAATGGCATTTGAATTAAAATTTAATAAATTAAATATGCCATTTTAAAAAACAGTAAGATTATTTCAAATCGGAATAAAAAATCACTGAATGTAACTGGCAGTCGGGAGGGAAGTTTCAAATTTAAATCGAGGAAAGAATCTCCCTAAATAGCAAATTGCTATGACGACTGCAAGACGACAGAAATATTCCCTTTTAAATTTAGCAAATGCGTAAGTCATGATGAAGAGAATAAATGGCATCTGCTAAAATTAGCGCCAGCTTTTGGCTATAAAACTCTGAGGATTTTCATTCTCATCTCACAAAATTCGAAGCTGAGATTTATGTTGGTGAGTTGAGCTGAGATTTAATATTTTCAAGATTGAGAGTTGCTGAAAGTGTGAGAAGTGTTAAATTCGATTTTTCAAGAGGCTTGAATTTCTCGAAGATTTGCGAAGTTGCTGAGATCTAAAGTTGCGAGGTTGCTGCGATTCGAAATAAAGTTTGAAGTGTTGAGCATTTTTTTTTTTATTTGTCCAAGTTGCTGAGGTAAGTATTTGAAGTTGCTGGGATTTGATATTTTGCTGAAAGTTGAAATGTTTTTCGAAGTTGAAAGTTGACAGGCTGAAATTGTTTATGCTGGAAGTCGAAATGCTTGAGCTTTAAATTTTATGAAGTTGCTGAATGTTTAGAATCAAATCTGATTTAAAATTGTTGAAATCTTCGAAGTTGCTGATTTATAACTTTCGAAGTGCTAGTTTGAAATTGTTGAAACTTTGAAAGTTGCTGATTTATAACTTCCGAACTTGCTGATTTAAAATCTTCGAAGTTACTGATTTATAACTTTCGAAGTTGATGATTTAAAAGTTGCTAAAACTCGAAGCATTTTCCGGAGTTGGATTGCTGGAGTTAATTTCTTACAAAGGAGCTGAAAATTCTTTTGGCTGCAAATTGTTGGAGTTCGGAGTTTTACATTCTCGAAATTTAAATCTATCGAAGTTTGAAGTTGGAGTAATACTACTGAAACTATTAACTCACATCTATTTTTGCAGCCCACTCCATTCGCCAGCTGTCCCACGTGATCTTTTATTTTAAAAGTTTGAAGTGTAATATTTGCTTCTTGTTTTGCAGATGGCCGAAGGACGAAAAGCTGATGTTGCTGGAACAAGCAAAGCTGGAGCTAAGGCTGGGAACAACGAAGCTGTCAAAGAAAACGCCTCCAGGCAGGCGATCATCAAAAGTTTGAAGAAATCCTTCATTCCTGAGTCAAAGATTGTGTCGAAGTTTGGAAACTTGACGGACACCAACCTTGGGCCTTTCAACCTCGAGGCTTTCATGCGCAGAATGTACGGGCAAGGTGGCAATCTTCTGACAGAGGCATCGTGCAACATTGTCAAGAGCGGGTTATATGCAGCGGCCGGGTTCCAGCCAGCGGTTCGTTGTCCAGAGCTAATCTTGGAGTGCGCTAACTTTTACAACTCGGATGATCGGACTATCATTTCTCCGGATGGTATGATATTGGCCAACTTTGCACCTGACGCAATTGGCGAGGCGTTTGGAATACTGGCTACAGATAATATGTTATATAAATCCAAGGAAAAGGCTGACAAGATGTATGCCACATCTTTCGAGAAGTGCATGAAGAGGATCAACACCACTTGGATGCGAAAGCCGAAGCCTCCTGCTGCCAGGCTGCCAAAACAGATAATTTCAGAAGAGCTAAAACAGGAGTACTGCGATATAATCATGTTGCTCAGCAGGGTTAACGGCAGCCCGCAATCATTTGTGTTCGAGCCATGGATGTTCTTTTACATTAGTGTGGTGCTCGAAGGGAAGGTGCAAGTAAATTGGGCTCAGATGATCAGCGATAATATCAATGAGCAGTTTTAGAATTTGAGGAGAACAAGAACATTCTACATGAGCTCGTATGTTATTTACATGCTTGCTCGAATGACAAAATACAGGGGATTGGCATACCAGGAACCAATTGGCTGTGGTTATAATCAGTTCAAGATTCACGAATCTTGTAGACAATTGCATCTCACGCACACAGCTGACTTCAAGAGAGTAAATGATGCTTTCACCATGTATATCACAAGGACCCTTCAGCGGAGGTTACAACAGAGGATATCGGAAGAGGCACAGATGTTGATAGAAGAGTATGGGTTTTGGTTCGTCCAATTCCCGAAATTTACTTATTTGAGGCTGCCGGGGTACGACTCATACGTCTACAAACTACCGAGGTACCCAACCAACAGGATGATACTGCTTGAGCTGTCTAGGCAATTGGTGGCCTATGACAAAATCATAAGGAGAAAGAAGAAGGGAGGCTTGCACTTTCCCATTGTGTTGGGAAACTCACTTGAAGAATGCCCTACTTTGCAGGCAGCCAAGGAGGCTGAAGATGAATTGAAGTTCTATAAGTTGACTCTTCATACCAGCCGGCAGGATTTTGATCCTCGGGGAAAGATCGGAACAGTTCAGGGTGAGGAATACAGACACAGAGCTCACTTAGAAGATTTTTGGGCAAATGCTGGAGACGAGGCTGAGATTAGGAAAAGAATGTTTTCGAGGTTGCCTCTCAAGTTGATCAGAGAATGTGAAGTAGTCCAAGTGCCGGATCAAGTCGAAGAGGATACCAGGCTTGTTCATCCAGATTATGAATCTATAAAGAACACACCGATTCCACCAGTAGATTGGGCTGAACCGGAGATTGCGGATTTAGACACTTTGTCTATTCCCGTCTTGACTTTCACAAGGGCTTGGGTAGAGGAGCGCGTTCACAGATTAAGGAGAAGGTTGGTTGCCCTCACATTCGACCTCATGGGTGATAAAAGGCCACCGGTGTTGACAAAAAGGAAGAAACAAATCGTCCAGCCTCCGAAGCCACAACCGCAGCAGGAAGAGCCTATTCAACCGGAACCTCAAGGATCGGAGGACACGTCATCTACCCAATTGGTGACCCATTCCTCTAGTGTGTGCGAAGTCTCACTGTTTGCAGATCAGAGGGCTCGAAGGAATGAAGAGCCAGAGGTTGGAGAGGTTAACCAACCAATGCCGAGAGAATTGGATACTCAAAGTGTCAATGATCCTGAAGGTGCCAATAAGCCAGATGAAGGGGAGGAAACGGAAACAGACACCCACTATGATTATGCCTTCGAAGAGGAGGACGTCATAGAGTCAAGGGTTGGAGTTCATGAGGAGAGTGATCAAAACGTTGAAATAATTGAGCCTCAACAAAATACTACTCGAGGGGAGGTTCAGGAAGTGGAAGCAACTAAAGAGCAGCCCCTTATTATTTACGATATTCAGCGCAATTGGCTCTCACAGGCAATAAGGAGGGATCAGGATGACGATGCTGACCTGGCAGTTGAAATGGAAGAGCTTCTAAACAGAACAAGTAAGTCGCCTAAGAGGAAGAGAGCGAGGAAGTATACGAAGATGGAGACTAATGAGGCCGGTTCACGCAGCCTCCATATTGCTGTTCCAAGGGAGGATCATGATTTAAGTGACGCTATGCCAGAAAATTACACGGTCACCACGATTGAACTCGGACGTCCTTCCGGAGTGCAAGTGGTTGAGGAAGCTGAAAGTTCATTCCAAGCATTGAAGGACAGGTTGGTCAAAAAGGAAGGGAAGTATAAAAGGTTGAAAAAGGAGCACAAGGCATTGGTCCAATATGTGCAACATCTAGCACATCCAGTTGCTCAAGAGAATCCAGTGGTAGAGCCTCCGCCTGAGCTACCACGAGAGCCAATCAGTGGGATTGAGGAGGTGAAGAGAGCTGTACGAGAGGGAGACAAGTGGATAAGCGGTGTCCGTGCTGAAGCAGAAAAGTTCATGGCCGATCTTGTCTCATCGTTTCAGAATGCATCTGGTATCCTTTCACGCCTAGATAATGTCGAGCAAGCTTGGGGAGACACCCATATTTTTCAAGACAAAACTATTCCTCGCCTTGCTGTTTTGATGCGTGTGCCCACGCAAACTTTGGTGAATGAGGGAGTGATCCAGGCAGGCGACAGGTATGATTTCCGTGGGTGGCATTCAGCGGCATTCACTGGAAAGAGCTTCTTTGACACGGCAGCTATGGAGTCCTCCAGGATCAAGAAAGCAATGAGGAATATTCACGAAGGTATCCTCAACACGTTGGATGCGTTGTTCGCAAGGAGGCTAACTCATGAGGAGGTAGAGGTGGAAGGATTAAAGGCAAGATTGCAGCCTTTCTTCTCTGAGATGAGGACGTTTTCCCAGCTTGACTTTGAAAACATCTCTACGTTTTCAACAATTATTCAGAGTACACAGGATTCCATTGAGGCTTGGGGAAAGTCTTGTGAAAAACATGAGCAGATGGTGGCTATCCTGGAATATCAGCTTAATCTTACTCCAGCAATTTCTGAGGAGGAGGTCGATGAGGTGCTGGCCCGATTCGTAGCATACGCGGTCAGAGAGAAGAGCAAGGGAATCCGAGTCATGGACGAGAATCTTCTAGAAGGGTAGTGGGCATTAATTGCTCATAGTGGTCAAGGAGGAATCTGCTATTTTTGGGATCATTTATGACACCACTCCTCCACCTTCTGGCGGTTTTTAGGGCAAAACTTGTCTAGGGCTGAGGTGGCTCGATCTGAGCCCTCCGTTGTAATTCGATCTGGACCGTCCATTGGACTTGGCCAGCTATATAAGGGGGAGTCCCCCTCATTTGTATAATAGTTAGAATCAGAAGTAGTCAGCATAGTGGATTTTGGGGCATAATAGAGAGTAGATATTTTTGAGTTAGAGTAGTTGTCATTGCATTGTTTGAAGGAGAAGGGGAATTCTCCCTTTGAGAATTTTTGTGAGAGATTGTCACAAAGGCTAATCATAATAAAGCATTTCATTGATGGTGAATTCAAACTTTGTTGTGAGTAGTTGTGAGATTTCTTCTTCCTTTGACTTCAACTAGGACTTAATTTCATGCTAATAGTTAGATATGGATGCTTATGTTTGATGTAAGTGAGCTTCTTTGATCCATACCACTAACAATCTTACTGATGGTAAGTTTGTCTTGCGTGGTCAACTGGAACACTTTATACTTAACTTCGATCAAGATTCATGTGTAGCTATGCATCGTTGTGATGGTACTTGCATTATTGAATCGTGATTTGAACATCCTTTTATCCTTTGAAGATTGCACTAACTTTGTCGAGGCTGTCCAATAGGAGGCTAGACAACGTTTGTTTGAAGTTCATTGAAATTGAGCATAACACCCTTTGCATTTAGGTTAGAATTTAGAATTTTGAAATCTCTACAGCCATTCAGTTCCGCACATTTTGGTTAGCTATAGGAAACTCGTACTTCAAAGCCAAATCATTCGCACAAAATCCCTTTCAAAATATATATCTGTTGTTTTGCTGCACGTATCCTGAACAATTGTGTAAGTCCCCTCATAAGAACACAGCAAAATCACATCAAGCCAACTGAGTCTATTCGCACTAAAGGAACCTTGGAGTTGAAAGTATGATCTTACTCGCAATCTTAGCATGCTGAATACTTTGTTCAAAAGAGGATAAGGTAGCCGTTCGCAACTTTGTTCTGCTGTTTGGTGCGGTCACAAAAACCACGTCAACAGCTATGACGAACATTATTGATGGAGTCCTAAACACCTTGAAGGCGATCTTTGCTAGACGGCTGAATCTTGATGAGGTGACTATTGATGGATTGAGGAGTGGGCTGCTACCTTTCTTTTCAGAGGTGAAGACCTTTGTTCAGGATGACTTTGAAAATATTTCTACTTTCTCCAGCTTGATTCAGAATACAAAGGATGCCTTGGCCGCTTGGAGAAAATCTTGCACACGGCATGGACAGTCAGTCACGGTGTTGGAATTTCAGCTTGATCACATTCCGCCAGTCTCGGTTCAGGAGGTTGAGGTTGTGCTCACCAGGTTCATTGAGTTTGCAGCCAAGGAAAAGGAGAATGGAAATGCACTTCTGGATGACGACCTTCTGGAAGACTGATTGTGGGCATTAATTGCCTTTACTATTTTGGGAGTGAGTGGGAATCTTTGATTCATTTATTGTACAACTCCCCATTCTGGCAGTTTTTAGGGTTAGGGCTAAGGTGGCTTAATCTTAGCCATTTATTTGATTGTAATCCGAGTTGTCCATTGGACTGGGCTATCTATAAAAGGGGCATCCCCCCTCATTTGTAAGGCATTAGAAATTAGACAGTAGAAAATTAGATCAGTGGAGAGTAGACATTTTGTTAGAGCAGAGAGATAGCTTAGTATAGTTTGGAGGAGAAGGAAAGTTTTCCTTTGAAAACTTTTGTAAGAGATTGTTGTGTAAAACTTTCATAATAAAAGATCTTTCATTGATGGTGAAATTTGTCTTTGTTATGGATAGCTAGCGAGGTTTCTTCATCTCTTCTACTTCAAGTAGCGTAAAGTAGCCTTAAGTAGCGTAATTTTTTGTTTCATGCAAGTAGATGTTAGTTGTGGATTTGTGGCGTTGATCGAGGCAACTTCGTTTTAGTCCATACCACTAGTAGCTTGTTGACGGCAAGTTTGCCTTGTGTGGTCAACTGGAGCATTTTATAAGCCTAACTTCAGTTATAATTCACGTCTTGGTATGCGTCGTCTTGGCGGTTTCTTGATGCCGGATTGTGACTTGAAAATTTCTTGCTATCCCCTTGAAGATTGCACCAACTTTGTGTAAGCTGTCCAACGTGAGGCAGAGCAGAGTTTGGTTGAAGTTTGCCGAAGTTGATCCCGCATCCCATCCTTAGATATAACATATATTTTCTTATCCCTATACTCATTTACATTCCGCATATTTCTGGTTAGTTTTAGGAAAATTCATACCCCAACGCTAAATCATTCGCGCAAAATCCCCTTCCAATCATTAACCGGTTGTCAACTACAAACCCTTTTGAACAATTGTGTAAGTCCCCTCGTAAAAACAGCATATCACAACGAACCTACTGAGGGTATTCCAAAGCATTTCAGAACCTTGGAGTTGAACGTGCGATCTTTCTTGCAATCTTAGCGCACGGAATTCTTTGATCAAGAGAGAATGGAGTAGCCTTCGGATTACTTTGTTCTGCTGATTGGTGCGGTCACAAAAATCACATCAACACATAGGTTGCTATTCATTGAGTATTTAGTGTTATTGTTATCTAGAATTTGTCATTCACTTGATTACATTTATTATGCCAATCTTGTTTATGATGTTCCCTATTGTCCCTTAAAAGACCTCCAAAAAATCCATCCCCAAAACGCATCCCCCCATACCCTACCATACTTGTCTTGTAAACTTGGTGTAACATAGGTTGCTATACATTGAGTATTTGGTGTTATTGTTATCCAAAATTTGTTATTCACTTGATTACATTTGTTATGTCTATCTTGCTTATGAATGTTTATTGAAATGTCACATTATGTGTGTAAATGGTTAAATTGTTTTAACAAATTTGCAAGCTTTGTATTGCAAGTTAACTCGAAGGTGTAGATCGCAGCTTTGCACTAAATCCTACATTTCATTTACCAGATCATCCATGTTTATGTGTTATCCTATTCAACTACATATGAGTAGTTGCATAGTTCAATTTGCATTTAGCTAAACAATGCAAGCATCTAATCTTAGGATTTATTTTTAGTCAAAAAGCATAAAATCATTTGCGTTGCGTTGAAAGATAACCTCAAAATTTTACACTAAGCAAATCCAAAAAAGATACACATTTAAAGCTTATTCATCCTAAGTGGGAAATCACTTGAAAAACATTGTAAAAATATAAATTACAAGTACATATTATTCCTCGAAAGTTTTTATTTATTTATTTTAAAGGGAGCTTCCTCTCCTAATTCAAAGAGCAGTTCTACTACACATCTATTATGTTTTGTGTTGCACTAAAAAGTGCAAATTAAAATGCTAACAACTATCAAGCAATATACAACTCAAAAAATCACAATATCACAAAATTACATAAGAAAGCTTTGAATAGCAAATTTAGCAGCAAGTAGGCAAACCAATCACTAGTAAAAATCTAGGTGCCAATAGGCTTACAAGTGTTTACCAACTCTTTGAATGTGATTTATTTAAAATAAATAAATATCATACAGCAATTTCTACACTAAAAATAATTTTCTTGCACAAAAAGCAAGCCTAAAATATAAATTTATCCTTGAATACAAATATAAAATAAGAAATCTTGAAATGAATTTCTACCAAAAATATATTGTCTCCACATATAGATCTAGAATATCATCTAAAAATAGTTGATCCATAATAAATGCAATAAGAAATAGAGGCGATCCAAAAGTAGACAGCTAAAAATAGTTATTCTGAAACTGTAATGTCCCGATTTTAGCCATACGCTCTTTTGTGGCTGATAGCCTATTTCCGAAGGCCCGTAGGCAAGTCGGGAGCAATAATTAGGGTTTCCTATTTTCTAGGAGGATGTTTTGGCAGTTTTGGAGGCTTGCATATTGGAGTTTTGCAGTTTGGATTTTGGATTCCTTTTGGGTTTTCAAAGAGCTTCGCAGTAGTGTGACATGCAACTGAAATAGAGGACTTTTTCAGACTTACCATTTTTAGTAAGTTGTGACGACTGTTTAAAATGTGATTAAAATGCATTTGGACACACTTACTATTTTTAGCAGTATGCTATGTTTAGTAAGTGCTATTTTTAGCAAGGTTTTAACAGGCTAGTTCAAAGGTTGTTTTAGGTAGGTCAGTTTATTCAGTTTGGTCTCCATCATTTATGATGCTTATTTTGGCAAGTTTAATATTTGGTGAGATATAATTTTAAGTGAAATAATTGGCTAAGGCATGGTGGACAACTTTTGGAAAAATATTTAAGATAAATTATAATGTATTTCACCTATCTACTTGGACGCCTAGCTTGGAGAAAATATTTAAGTATAAGGTATATTTTACTTAATCAACTTGGATGCCTATGTTATGAAATATTTGCATTTTGATAAGTATTATTCCTCTTATGTTTGGACACCTAAAGTCAAGAAGTCAAAGATTGGAATTCAAATGCAAATTGAAGTGAAATGAGAATCTCATTTGGGCATCCCTTTTGAAGGGAAATGGAGTTTGAATTTTTGGGTTGGAGAAGTTATAAATACAAGGCCTTGCCTCTTCATTTGATCATCCATTGTCTATCATATCGAATTGTTGCCGAAATGTTTTCAGGCTTATTGCTTCGAGGAATGCATACCTCCTAGCAAGTATCCAATTTCGTGTTTGAAAGATTCGACCTAGTTGGAATTGGGACTGCTTCTCACACAAAGATAGCAGATTGAGCATCATTGGTATCAGTTTTGAAGTTATTTCTGATTTTCAGGTTGTTGGTTCATCTATGGCTAAAGCAAGTTTTCATTCGCAGATCATTGTATGATTTTTATTTCATTCTAGGTATTTGCTATAATCATTTCTATGCCCTACGCGCCCCTTCTTGAATTTCAGATTTTTTGGCGAAGTGGTTATTTTTCTAGAGCTGGTTGCCCTTCTTGGTGGTTGTACTTTGCCTGGCATCACCTTGGAATGCGTGCAATAAATAATAGAAGGTGTTTGCAACTGTTTCTTGATTCTATCTTGGCCGCTTTCCTCCTAGGTTTCATCTACATTTAGTTTCATGTCATTCGGAGGAGTCTTCATTGAGTTAGGAGCATTTTGGAGTGTTTTAGTCTTGCTGGTTTGCATTTTCTGAGTGTTGGTTTTCTATATCAGATTGTAGTAGTTCAGGTTTTGGGTTGGTTTTTCAAGTTTGGAAGGCTTGTGAAGTTTGGAGAAACATATAATATCATTTGCAGAGGATTGGACAGCTTACTCACTTATAATTTGTAGATTACTTTCATTGTAAGACTGAAATCAGTAATACTAATTCAGTCATTTAATATTTCTGCACTTTATATTGTAATTCCCACTATTAGTGGAAGGGACAGGCCTCGCCATCCATTTACTTTCAGCTTTTCATGTTTGTACTGCCCGCTGAACAAGCGGAAGGGGTCGGCAAGCTGCCGATACTTTACATTTCATGTACTTGCATTCTTCATCATGTTGATCGGCTGAGCTGTCAAACTACTCCCGCTGAATAAGTGGTCGAGTTGCATAAGCTTTGTACTTTCCAATAGTTTATGTTTTACAAGCTAACGATCCTCAGCACCATATGCTATCACCTTGCCCGTCATTGGGATCTTGGTGAACATTCTTGGTGTAGGGTTACTTAGCTGGTTTTGGTTTTGCTAACATTGATGAGTGAAGTTGTTGATGTGAAATTGAAAAAAATTGTAAGGGGGTTATTTCATAAACCCCACCAAATAGGCCTGCCACAACAACAACATCAGTAGCAACATCCTCCATATCTTGTACCATTTGAAATTTGTTAATGAATCTCTAAACCTATGATCTATCAAACGGCGGTCCTAAATCTATTTGAATATCTTGTAAAATCTGTGATGAAGCTACTCTCTATAATCAATATATTAATCTCGACCACCTCCTCTCCATCCTAGACATTTTGGAAATAATGGATAACTTATCCATATTCTCAACATACTAAGCCCCTCTGAGTGTGTCCTTTACTAGTCTCTAAAATTCAGCCTATACTTCATAGTGTTCAACTACTACACCATCCTCATCAACAAAAGTACATGAAATCATAGTTCGCGGAATTAGTCAGTACTCACCGAGCCCACGAGTACTCAGGAGTTTGAAATCCTTGTGAGTATGTCCCCAATTTAGCCCTACGCTCTTCATTTGGATTTAGCCTATTTCTGGGAACTCGTAGGCTAAGCAGAAGCTCGAATCAAGGTTTCCAAACTTCTTGGAGGAAGTTTTCGTCTTTTTGCGGAGCTTGCACTTGGAAATGTTGAACTTGAATTGCGGATTCCTTCTGGGTTTTCTAAGAGCTTCGCGTTGGTGGTTTCGGTTCAACATTTTGAGCAATTACATGGATTTACTAGTTTTAGTAAATTCTATTTTTAGTAGTTGACTTGTTGACTCCTAACCAGTAGGCTTCACTATGGCAGTTTGTTCAGACGGTATGGTTTAATTTGGCTTATGATGCATTTCCATGGTGATATAAGATAGTTTCTATTATAATGTTATAATTTAACATTATAATTCCTTGTTCTAGCATCATGAATTAATATTGTCTTTAAAAGGGGGACACTGAAGGGTATTTTCACATGGACGAAATATTAATATTTCTAAAACCAAATATTACTCAAGGAGTTTGGACGCCAACTTTGGGTGAGCCAAATATTTTATTTAAAAAGTGAAATTTATCTTCTTAAGCAAGTACGCCATCCTAAGGGTGAAGACAAAAGACAAGTCAATGACCTAAAAGAATCTTTGAGGCGGCGCCCTTCTTGGAGGTTTCTAGAAAGCTCTTCTGAAGTTATAAATTGGAGCTCGGGGTCCTCATTTTGTTTATCTGATGAATTTGCAAAGTTATGCTGCCGGATTGGCTTTGGGATTGCTTCGAGGAATGTAAGCCTCCTAGCTTGGCTCTTCTTCTTGCTTGAAAGACAGCAACTAGTTGAGAGGTTTAGTTGTAGTTGGTTTCCTTTCATTGTAGTTGGTTCTTCTCACATTCTGTAGTTGAGTTATTGTATTTTCTGTCAATTTTAGAGTTGCTGGTTTGTATGGCTGTAGGTTGTTTTTACTCACAACTCAAGAAACAGAAATAATATTGTTCTGGGTACTGTTCCAATCTATTTTCCTATGTAGGGCGACCATATGTGCAAGTTTCCAGAATTTTATTTGAAGTCTATGAATTATCTAAAGTAAATCGCCCTTGCTTGCAGGCAATTTCACTTTGTAAGTGCTTTGGAAGTCGTGCAAAATAAATAGGGGTCTTTGTGAGAAGTTTTTGTGATCCATCTTCATTGTCATCATCATTAGAATGTTTTGCAACTGATTTCAAGTTAAATGAGTGAGTATTGAGAGAGATATGATCAATTTAGTGTGATGATAGGTTGCTGGTTTACCTTTTAAAAGTGCAGATCTGTTTAAAACAGAATTTTCAGTTTGGTTTTGGAGTGAAGTAAAGGGTCTTAGCATTCTTGTTAAGCAAGGAGAATCCTCTTTATTGATGTACGCTGTATTGCTCTAATTCTATGCCCTTGGCAGGCGATTGCTCTTCATATTGTAAGCTGAACAGTAGTACTGTCAGCAGTTCTCTAATCTTGCTTATCATGTTTTGTAACGATTACTTTACATTCTGAAGTGCTTTGTAATTCTTTATATCTCCGCCCTATGGTAGCTCCATTCCCACTCCGGGTTTGAAAGCACATTCTGGGTGTTGAGTTTACTTTTAGC
This sequence comes from Sequoia sempervirens, assembly GCA_007258455.2. Classification (NCBI taxonomy): domain Eukaryota; kingdom Viridiplantae; phylum Streptophyta; class Pinopsida; order Cupressales; family Cupressaceae; genus Sequoia; species Sequoia sempervirens. Next base: position 42,518 of record VDFB02124468.1, on the reverse strand, counting down.
ATTCTTGCTTATTTCCCTTAATAGCATTGTAATTCTTTGCACTCCGCCATATGGTCGCCTCCTCTCCATACTGGATTGGGTAGCACATGCTTGGTGTTGAGTTTGTTTTCAGTATTTGTAGCGTAGAAGATCCTTTGACCATATGTTCGTCCTTCGCGGACACATTATTGGTTAGAGTTACCTTCAGTTGCATCTTTGTTTAAGGCACTGACGATCCTCTTGCCATATGACAGCCTCTCTCTTGTTGAGATTGAGTGCGCATTCTTGGCAATGAGTTATTTGTAATCTGCTGGTTTGAATTACCTAACCCTAATGGGTGCTCTCTGCATTGTTGTGTACTCGATAAAAATTGAAAAAAATTGGCTCGGTATATTTCAGTGGTATCAGAGCCAAGATCCTGCCATCCTGTGCCCAACAAAGTTCACTTGACAGATGAGTGATAGAGATACCAGACACTACGTACAGAGAGAGAGGACTACAGAGAAGTCTCTACTTGAGATTATGCATGAACTGTTTACGCTAATGAAGGATCCTGACATAAGGTGGGGAATCAAAAAGATTTATGCTAGGTCTGAAAGCCGGGATAGCAAGGTGCACATGTCACCTTATATTGATCGTGAGCTTGATGAAGAAACTCTGACAGTTGAAAAGTGTGTGGAAGAACCCCAAAATACTCCCTTAGACATGCATGTGATAGGAAGTGATGAAGAACAGTTCAGTGAAAAGAACATAACAGCAGTCTTGAGTTCTAATGAAAATACATCCAATGAAGGTCTTGAGGCTAAAGGCTTCACAAAAAATGTTGGTATGACGGTTGTGTGGGATGAGTTCGTTGAAGAAGAACAAGATGAAGAAAACACTTGTGGTGTCCTTGAACCAGCTTTTGATCATTACCATAATGATATTATTGGTAAAGATTTCGTAGTGTTTATGCCTCCATTTGTTGAAGATGTGGTGATGGATAATTCTTTTTATGTTGCTCGCCAAAAAGCTCATGAGTTTACACAAGATAAATTTATGTCAAGAGACCAAGAAGACTTCTTGGGTAAGTATGAAGATGCTAATGACAAAATCAACAACACATCTACTTATGATAATTCCAATGGAGAAAAGAATGAAAAAATATTCAAAGCAATCAGCTTTGATGACTTTAAGTTTCGGTACAATGATAGTGAGATGGGAGGTATTGGGCTTGATCATCAAACTAAGCTCTTGGAGGGAGCTACTAGTGAAGATTTCAACTTAAGAGATTTGGGAGTTGACTTATTCAAAGAGTCATCTCTTCGTGAGGAGCATGATAAGCAATTTCCTGTTGACCATCTTAATCAACCCGTTAGCATGTGGGATCCGAGTGTGTTGGCTTCAAGGTATGACAAAGAACTTGTGTGGGATAAGTTTCCCTTTGATCCTGATGAAGACCAAAATATTGTCTGCATTGCAAGCTATGAGGAGGCCGAAGGAGAAGTTGTTTTTGATGAAGAAGCTTACTCTGAAGAGCTCCATGGTGACCCCTTCAAGTTGATTGCAGCCACCAAGGAGGATGTTGTTACTTCCGAAACTTTCAAATCATCATTCAATGATTGTTCGTTTGAGTCAGGGGCTGCCATAGCCTTTGATCAAGAAGACAGTGAGGTGGATGAAGAGCTTGAAGACCTTACGGCTCTTGAAGAAGAAAGGTTTAATGTGGTTTTAGAACACAAGGCTAATCTACCAATGCAAGAAGCTGATTGCAAGCTTGAGGTCGAAGAAACTATGGAGTATGTTCCTCTCCATGACACTGAACATTCTCCGTTAGTTGAGGATGAAAGACAAGAAGGTTGGAGCAGCTCTGAGGACAGCCATGTCACAAAACAAAGTTCTGATTTTGAAGAGCAACCAACCAGCAATTCACCATCTTCGCATTCTTATGAGTGTGAAGGCCAACCTGAGGTGTCCGTTGAAGATGAAGTGCGAGCTCTATCTAGATTTGATCGCACACATAGTCTGATTGAAGGGCTTATTTGGGAGGCTCAGTTGGAAGAAAGGCGAAGAGGAGTCACGGATGAAGTTGCTCTTCCCAATTTGCAACTAATCAAAGATTCCTTGGAGACCATGAAATTCGAGTACATATGCTTGATTGAAGATAGAGATCATGCCGTTGAATCTGCAAAGAAGACCTTCAGTGTTTTTGAAGGAAAGGAGAGTATGGCTGATGAGCTCACTTTGGAGCTTAAATCAACAAAGGACAAGTTGAAAGAAACTCAGTTGGCTCTAAGAAAGGTTGAAGATCAGTTTGCTGATTCCAAACCCTTCAGGGAGCGAGAGAATGAGCAAAGAGTTGAAGAAATCAAGCAAGTAATTGGCGAGCTTGATAGTATTCGAGAGGAGTTTGATCTTGAAGGTTTCACAAGAAAATCAAAGGTTGCATGTGCAGATTTGGAACAGCAAGGTGAAAGGGATGATTTCCAAGTCTTTGACAATCCTCTCTTTGAAGTAGGAGTTGAAGCAACTTTTGCCAATCCTCTCTTTGACTTGAGAAATGAGTCATGTGGTGAAGTGACCGAGCATGAGGTCAAGTATAAACCCCAGTCTATGGATGCTTTGATATCATTACTTGAGGAGGTGCCACACTTTGTGATTAATAGTCTTCAAAGGCTTTTTCATAATAAATGCATAAGTGGGTTTGAGGATGAAGTCTCTACATGGGAAGTGTTGATTTGAGGAGATTTCAACATCTTCGACACCAAGGTGTTAACAAGGCAAGACTTGGTAGCTGCTGGTAACTTCATTACAGCAGCAAGAAGCGAAGATTTTAGTCTTGTTACTCATGAAGAAGGGAAGAAAGATGGACCAGAACTTGGTGTTTGCATGCTTGTCAATCCATCCCTTTGGTTGAACAATACTTTGGCACATATTAGTCTATTTTTGGATTTGGATTTGAGGTCATTTAATATTTCATGCTCCAATGTTGTTGAAGCTTTCATGGATAGGCTTCAAAGGTTCACTAGCGGAGGCATCAATCTCTTCAATATGCACTTGATCCTTACTAGCACTTGGGGATGTGTCGAGTTTTCTTTTCAATATGTTGGAAATCACTTTTAGTTGGGTATCCATGATTGGGATCCTCAATATGGGTTGATAGAGCTTATTACTTGTGGAAAGAAGAATTTTTGGAGGGATAAGAATCAAAATTTCAGTATTAATGGTGCTGTTACTTTCTTTACCAACCCCTTGATGGTTCCATTTGTTGATGAACAAATGGATTGGAGTGAAATTTTGAGTAAGGGTCGGAGAGATGAACGATTGATTGCTCTTGAGAGCGATCCTTGGCTAAGACAAGAGCAGATTTTGAGACTCGTGCTTGCTGATTGGAGGCAGACCAGTCACCGTACATGGGGAGTTACTCTCATTCAAGAGAGTTGGTTCATCACTTCTTGCCAAAAAGGTGGTTGTTTTCAGTTGAACATTGCTCTAGTTTGTTCTCCAGCCACTTGGGAGGTGTCACCTTGCAACTCGATGCTCATCTCACAATCTCACATTTGGGAATTTGTTTGGTGCTGCTGTTTTTCCTTGTGTAGGAGGCTTGAATCAGATTGCACTACGCTGATCCCAGCCTTGATCAGCAACAACTATTTGTTCCTTCACACCTTTCCTACTCTCCAAATTCATCTTTTGAAGGTTTGTGATGTAAACTTTGACAGTTTACTCTCAGTGTGGGTTCAGGACAGCAATCTTTCACATGCTTTGGTTCACCATTCTGAGGCTCTTGGAGTGGGAACTGTAAAGGTTTTCAGAAATCTTCGTGGTTGCATCAGAATAATTCAGGGGAGGCATAGTCGACTCATGTGGAGTCATGAGTTTGAGTTTGACGAGCTCTTGCAAAGGATTGCTTTCCTCTTTGCAAGAAGATTTAGAGAGGTCACATTTGCAGTTTTGGCTATGTTAGATACCTTGGGGAGATATGTCGAGGATTACAATTTTGAGTTGAGTAGACTATCTTTTCCAATGCCCGGGTTTGTGATAAACAGTGGCATTGTTGATTTTGAAGATTCAGAGTGCTTTGGGCACTATGGTTTCACTATTGTGATCAGAGTAGTGCAGCATCAGCATGGTGGGTCCTCCTTCAGACACATATGGGACCCTAGGATTGTACTTGGTTTGGTTTGGTGCAGTTTGAGTTTTTCTAGAGTTGTGGTGGCATTGCTTGAGGACATGCAATTTTGGGAAGGGCGGACTGTAATGTCCCCAATTTAGCCCTACGCTCTTCATTTGGATTTAGCCTATTTCCGGGAACTCGTAGGCTAAGCAGAAGCTCGAATTAGCATTTACAAACTTCTTGGAGGACGTTTTTGTCTTTTTGCGGAGCTTGCACTTGGAAATGTTGAACTTGAATTGCGGATTCCTTCTGGATTTTCTGAGAGCTTCGCGTTGGTGGTTTAGGTTCGACATTCTGAGCAATTACATGGATTTACTATTTTTAGTAAATTCTATTTTTAGCAGTTGACTTGTTGACTCCTAACCAGTAGGCTTCACTATGGCACTCTGTTCAGACGGTATGGTTGAATTTGGCTTCTGATGCATTTCCATGGTGATATAAGATATTTTATATTATAATGTTATAATTTAACATTATAATTCCTTGTTCTAGCATCATGAATTAATATTGTCTTTAAAAGGGGGACATTGAAGGGTATTTTCACATGGAGGAAATATTTTAATATTTCTAAAGCCAAATATTGCTCAAGGAGTTTGGACGCCAACTTTGGGTGAGCCAAATATTTTATTTAAAAAGTGAAATTTATCTTCTTAAGCAAGTACGCCATCCTGAGGGTGAAGACAAAAGACAAGTCAATGACCTAAAAGAATCTTTGAGGTGGCGCCCTTCTTGGAGGTTTCTAGAAAGCTCTTCTGAAGTTATAAATTGGAGCTCGGGGTCCTCATTTTGTTTATCTGATGAATTTGCAAAGTTATGCTGCCGGATTGGCTTTGGGATTGCTTCGAGGAATGTAAGCCTCCTAGCTTGGCTCTTCTTCTTGCTTGAAAGACAGCAACTAGTTGAGAGGTTTAGTTGTAGTTGGTTTCCTTTCATTGTAGTTGGTTCTTCTCACATTCTGTAGTTGAGTTATTGTATTTTCTGTCAATTTTAGAGTTGCTGGTTTGTATGGCTGTAGGTTGTTTTTACTCACAACTCAAGAAACAGAAATAATATTGTTCTGGGTACTGTTCCAATCTATTTTCCTATGTAGGGCGACCATATGTGCAAGTTTCCAGAATTTTATTTGAAGTCTATGAATTATCTAAAGTAAATCGCCCTTGCTTGCAGGCAATTTCACTTTGTAAGTGCTTTGGAAGTCGTGCAAAATAAATAGGGGTCTTTGTGAGAAGTTTTTGTGATCCATCTTCATTGTCATCATCATTAGAATGTTTTGCAACTGATTTCAAGTTAAATGAGTGAGTATTGAGAGAGATATGATCAATTTAGTGTGATGATAGGTTGCTGGTTTACCTTTTAAAAGTGCAGATCTGTTTAAAACAGAATTTTCAGTTTGGTTTTGGAGTGAAGTAAAGGATCTTAGCATTCTTGTTAAGCAAGGAGAATCCTCTTTATTGATGTACGCTGTATTGCTCTAATTCTATGCCCTTGGCAGGCGATTGCTCTTCATATTGTAAGCTGAACAGTAGTACTGTCAGCAGTTCTCTAATCTTGCTTATCATGTTTTGTAACGATTACTTTACATTCTGAAGTGCTTTGTAATTCTTTATATCTCCGCCCTATGGTAGCTCCATTCCCACTCCGAGTTTGAAAGTACATTTTGGGTGTTGAGTTTACTTTTAGCATTCTTGCTTATTTCCCTTAATAGCATTGTAATTCTTTGCACTCTGCCATATGGTCGCCTCCTCTCCATACTGGATTGGGTAGCACATGCTTGGTGTTGAGTTTGTTTTCAGTATTTGTAGCGTAGAAGATCCTCTGACCATATGCTCGTCCTTCGCGGACACATTCTTGGTTAGAGTTACCTTCAGTTGCATCTTTGTTTAAGGCACTGACGATCCTCTTGCCATATGACAGCCTCTCTCTTGTTGAGATTGAGTGCGCATTCTTGGCAATGAGTTATTTGTAATCTGCTGGTTTGAATTACCTAACCCTAACGGATGCTCTCTGCATTGTTGTGTACTTGATAAAAATTGAAAAAAATTGGCTCGGTATATTTCATACTTGTAGGTTTACTTGTGAGCCCTAGGGCCTGAAAACTCGCTAATAAAAATCCAAAAGAACTTGCTGATTTTTCGTCTGAAAATTGCTGCAAAAAACACAAGATAAACGTGCCGAGAATGCGATTTTGACGCGTTTTTTTCTCCTTAAACCCTCAAAAATGTATTGTTTTTGCACACCATTTGGGAGGATGCAATTTTGTAGCTATTTCTAGGACGGCACCATCATTTGATTCATTTTGTAGCTATATTTTGCATAAAATTTATATTTTTTTCAAAAAATTATGTTTTTTTTCAAAAATTTAAGTGTTTTTGTAAGTGCCAAGTTTTATTGAGTACTCTCAAAGTCAATTTTTTTTTGGCTTGCCGAGTACTCTCTGAGTCCGAGTTTGCAAACTATGCATGAAATAAAGGTCACAAAGAAGCAAATTTCTATCTAATATCATCGAACCTACTCTTTTGGTCTCTCCATATGGTGAAAACCTCATCGAGAAGCCAAACCGAAAACTTATACTACATGATCAAGTGAAATATTATCTCCTCTAACACTTTTCAGTACACTTATCTCAACTCATTTCGAAGATCCAAGGGTATGAGCAGGTTTAAGCTTTTCTATGAAGTTCTCCATGGTAGAAACCCTACTCATGTCAGGTTCCAATTCTGAAATCTCATGCCTTACCATCTTTGCCTTGGCCAATAAAGTAGACAACCTATCAAGCACTTTTGATCACTATTGATAAATTGTATCAATCTTCTTCTCCAAAATATTTCCATGTGGAACTAGTTTAGTAACTTTTACTGATCTGTTTCCGTCAGCAGGAACTGTCGCCCTCCAGGTTGGCTTTTAAAATCTGTGATGCCATCAAGGAAAATTTCTTGTCTGAATTCTTGAGGATTCCTTCCTTTAATTTGAAAGTGTTGGTGTCTCCCTATGATCTGCTTGTGGGTAAGAAGTGGAACCTTTCTTGTGATCTTTCTAATCCAGTGAATAAGTTAAAAGATCCCAAGAAGGGGGTTCGGTGGAAGGCTCCAACGATTGGTTGGTTTAAAGTTAACTTTGGAGCGTCTAAGGGAAATCCGGGGCCTGCTGGTTGTGGGGGAGTGTTACGTGATGAGAATGGTAGGTTTGTCTCCGCGGTGGCACTCCCTTTGGGAAACCAAACAAACCATTTTGCGAAGGCAGCAGCAGCCTATCATGGCCTCGTTTTAGCTAAAAATCAAGGGGTTTCTAAACTTTGGTTGGAGGGGGACTCTCTTAATGTTATAAATTGTCTCCTGAAAAAATGCCCTCCCTCATGGTCTATTGTTCATTTTATCAATGACTCTATAGCTATCTTAAATTCTTTTGAGGAATTTAAAGTTTCGCATGTTTTCCATGAAGCTAATAGGTTGGTTGATGGTGTTGCCAACATGGGTATGGCAGAGAGAGTTGATTGGGGTTCGTTTGAATCTCTTCCTCTTAATCTCAAATGTATTTCTAATGATGACCAAATGGCTTGTTTTCAAGACTGATGTGTTATGGGAAAGGTTCTTCATAATGCTTCATAGTTGGGATATGCTTGATGAACCTTTGGCATGTATGATCCATTATTATTTCCTTGGTTTCCGTATTATGAAGGCCTGGCAGCGTTGGCAGGGAAGTACCTTGAATGACAAGCCCACACGTATTGTGGGTGTTATTTTTGTTTTGTGGAGAGTTTGGTTTTTTTCGCATTTTTTTAACTCTCTAGTGTCGTGGGGTTCTGCAACTTTTCAACTAGCCATGGGTGGAGACCGTTGTAGAATTGAACCAAGTTCATGCGAGGAATTTCAGAAAAATCCTGTTGTTTGGGAGCATTTGGAGCTTGGTGGGGTTACGCAGTTCACGCAGAGAATTCAAGGTCCGGACCCTGATGCTACAGATTTCTTTGTGAAAGGTTGGAATGGGAGGATGTTGCGTTATAAGGGTGTGGAGTTTATAGCGAAGGCCACTGGTCTGGCGGTCTCTAGGAGAAAAATTTTCAGGGATAGAAGAGATGATAAGAAGGCCTTTGCGAATTTTTTCAAATTCGATGAGAAGAAGAAGCTCCAAGAAATTGGGAGTGGTGGCTACGCTCGTGTAATGTCCCAAGTTTTCGTGAGCATCAGTCTCTCCAGGATTGGCCTATCAGTTGACCTTCGTAGGCTAAGGAGCTTGGTTAGAGGGTCTTTTGGAGGCAGTTACCTAGTCAGTGGATGGTTTCCTGGACTCAGTTGGATTGGAGAAATAAGGGGGATAATAATTAAATTAATTATTTGTAAGGTTATTAAATAAATAAATATTATAAATAACCTTATATTTAATTAATTTAATAAAGTGACTTAGATAAAATATTATATCATAAAGTCACTAAAAAATAAAATAATATTATTTTCTATAAGCTTCTTGAAGATGGATTGAAGAAGTATAAAGAGAGGGTCAGCCAAGCTTCTAAACATCCAGGAATTGATATTTGCTTGATGATATTGTTTGGTGAGGAAGCCAGCTAGGGTTTCTGCCATTTCCAGCCATTGGGAACGAAAACTCTCATTGGTTATGCAATTTTGAGGTTGTGAAATATCAGCTGAATTATTGCTTCATTGTGGGCTTCACTTCAGAAGTTCAATTTGTGCTTCATTGCAAATTTTGTGGCCTTTGGCCAAATTTGGAGATTAAGATTTTATATCAGCTTGTTGAAGCATTTTGGAGAATAACCTACATTCTTCAAATTTGTGAAGAATTGATTGGAGATATATTGGAGATCATTTGCAGATTGGAGGCAACATTAATTGGCATATTTGGAGGTGATTATTGTATGAAGAACATTATGATTTTTCATCTCAACAAGGGTCAACCAGCCATGGTGAGAAGTACATATTTGCTCATTGCTCATCATTGAGACTTCAGATTTTTGTGGGCATTGGAGAAATCAATTCCTTTCGTGTTGGCAATCATTTCTATAGCGATTTGGAGGGCCATTTTTGCTGCATTTATTTATATAAAATATTGTCAAGCAAGAATAGGGGCGGCATATGTAGGAACTCGATTTGACTCAAGGGGAGCTCATTTTTGGTTATTGTGTGGCTGCCATCTCTTCATCAGCACAGACGCTTCTTGTGGCCAGGTTCCTCATGATATTTACATTCATATATGAGCATTTAGAAACATTATAGTTGCACCCATTGTACTCAGAATTAGGAGTTGCATTGTAAGCCAATAATCTTGGCAAAGACATCATATTCAGCTTGTACTCAGCATATGCTTCATATTAATATAAGGAAGGAGTTGCATATCATTATTTGTCTTTAGATACTTGGCTGTAGTATTCATTTCTGTTTGCAAGCCAACTGTTTGTCTAAATGTCACCAGCTGAAAGTCAACATTTACATTATGGGAATTGCATAGCAAGTGTTTGATTAAATGCCATATGCTGTAGATGTACACCTCAATCATTAGGATGAATGATAAATGTTTGACATAATTCCTTATTGCTGTAGATGCTCATTAGTTTGCATGCCAAGTGTTTGACGAAACGTCAATTGGCTGTAGGTGCACATTTTCCATGTAGAGATCATATATATGCATTCAAAAAGACAAAAGAATTGCATTTGCATTTTAGTTCTTTGCCTAGACATCTTAGTGATCATTTGAAAGTATTTAAATCACATTTGACATCATTTTAAGCAAGCATAATCAAACTGAAATACAGAAACAGCGAGTAAAGAGGTTGTAGGAAAAATGTTTGATGATATTCCTTGAGCCTCTAATCAGCAATTTAAGGTCAAAACTAGCAAGGCTCATTACAGCTCGTAAGTCTTTGAAGCCACTTTGGAGGGACCTCATGTTGGCGTTAATGCACTATTTTACGCTTGAAGGTAGATTCTCTGTTGTTTACAGTTACCATTTTATGCTTTTGAATCATTTTAGGCATAAGGTGTTGGTCTCCTTTCCCTTCTATCTGTTAATTTCCATGGAAAAGAGTATAGAAGATCATAGAAAAAACCCTAATAAGGTGGTGTTGCATGAGGGTCTTATGAATCTCTTGTTTTCCAACATCAAGCTAAGTTAATTGCGGTCTCTCCAAAAACCCTTGGTAAAAAGGCTGTGAAAAACACTGGTTATGACATTGGAGACTCTGTTGCGGAATGGGTTGGGAGTTCTGAGGATGAGGAAACGGAGTTTGAGGAAATGTCTGTGGATGACGATGGCTCTGAGGCAAGGGAAGATGACTCGGAAGAGTGGAGCAAGGGCTACGAAACGGATGTGGAGCTGAGGGATTCCATGGTGAAGCCTGTGAAAAAGACTTTGAAAGGGAAATCTAAAGCCTCCAAGAAAGAAAAACTTTCGGCTAAGAGGAAGATGGAGGTGGCTCCCAGTTTTAGTGAGAAACCCTCGGTGGCTCCTGGGGAAGGTGGTGTGAAGAATAACCCTTTTGGGAAAGGTGGTGTTAATCGTTCTGTTGATTTTGAGAATGTCTCTGTTGGGGATCCTTTGCCCGGGAAGGGGGAAATTTCCTCTGCGTCTGGTCCCAAGGTTCCTAACGATGAGGGTCTATCCTTGAAAGTTAATCTTGGTTTTGAAGAATTATTGAATGAGCCTGGGCCTATGGAGATGCAGGGGATGGAGTCAGTCAAGTATTCTCAGGGGTTTTCTTCAGTTGAAAGGGCTGTCAAAATGGAACGATTGGAAGTGTTAGCTGACTTAGCTAACTTGCCTGATAAGGAGCGGATCAAGGTGGAAGTGGTTGAGGTCGAGGACTCCCCTATCGAAGAGGATGAAGAGCAGAATTTGCATCGGTCTAATGCCCCTGGTGACATTGAGCCGAATGTTCAGCTTCCTATTAACTGGGATGATGTGAATATGAATATGAATATGTTTTGCAAGATGGCCGAGGATGGGACGTGGAATTTGCTGTCTCTAGTAAGTGGTTTTTTGAGGTTAAGGAGCTCAATATTCAGGTTAAAAATTGGCAGGAGCTTTGTGTTGCTATGCTCCGTGGTAATCAGAAGGAATGGACTATTAAAGGAAAAGTGAAAACCATGAACGTCATGTTGGACAAGCTGATTAAGGTTGCGGATCGTCGGAGGGCTTCTCATGAGGAGAGGATTTCCTCTTTGGAAATGCTGGCCAATAAAAGTTTGGAGGACCATGTTGCTAGATTTGAGGAGAGAACTGGTACAATGTAGGATGATTTAAGAATTGTGGTTAATATCAGTAACAACTCTCTGAAGACTACAACTAGGGGGCTCTCTGTTTTAAATGAGAAAGCCCTTAATTGGACCGGTAAACCTCTTGACTTGGGTGAGCTAGAGAAAGTGATTGATGAGATTAACTGCTCGAACCAGGTGGAGAAAGCTGAGGAGTCTACTCCAGTGTTGGAGAAAGATGTGCAGGTTGGGCCATGTCTTAAGACTAGGAGCAAGACTAAAAAGAGAGTTGTTGTGTCTATGGATGAGATTAAAGATGTCGTGGATATGCAGGAGGTCATTAAGGAGAATATGGCCTCGATGAATGTCCTGGATAATATGTTGTAGCTGACGCTTTCCTTTTTGTTTGATCAGCAGGGTTGCTAATGTTTTTGTTGTTGTTCAGCTGACGGGTTCCTTATGTTTTATCTTTTGTCAGCATTTTGGTCTTTTGGGCTGCTGGTTTTTATCGCTTAGTTTTTTTTGCAGCTTTTCGTTTTTGTAAAGGGTTTCGGGGCCCCTTCAAAACTTGATTTTCCTTATCAAAAACTTTTACTGATCTGTGGAACATCAAATCTGGTGTGGGATGGAGGAGACAAGAAAAAAAATTCTAGAGCTGTTTGTTTTCAGCAGTTAGGGCAGCTTTATTCTCACCATCCTTGAGGACTCTTTTCTTAAGATTTTCTAAAGCTATCTCAAAAGGATTGACATCACCTTGCCACAACTGTGTCCCTATATCAGTCCAAACCACTTAGAAATTTTAAGGCCCAACATCCTGAACTAATTTTCCCTCTGAAGGAATAGTTGTCTCAATGATGAAGGAACAAGCTTCCTCTTTCTAGTTACTTCAGACCTTACCTGTTTCAATGCATCTCTTTCCTGCTCTTTTCTTCTAGGAGGACTTGAAGAACTACTAGTCATGATAAGGGATGATTCAAGAAAATGAATAACGGGAATGGGAACAATTGGAGGTGGAAGATATTGCAAATGAGGCAGAGAATGAATGGAAGGTGGAACAGAAGATTTCTCAAGTTTGGATATCAAAGCAACATCCAAATGTATGGGTTAAGGGAACCAAAAACAAATCCTAGAAGGAGGAGAGGTATGAGAATAAGTATAAGAAGAAACCAAAATAGATGACATGCTCTAAGGCTGTAGATTCAGAATAAGGCAAGGAAGAGATTTTTATTTTTCCTAGCAACCAACTTCAACTTAAGAATTTCCTTAACTTCATTTATAACAAATGGCTCAGACAGCTTCGCTTTCTTCTTCTTAACCCTTGGTGCAGCCAACAACTTTTGAATTTGGCACTATGTGAGGAAGATGAAGACGGCCTTATATTCAGTTATAGAGGCCACCAGGAGCTAGCTGAATTTTGTATTTTTCTGTACTTTTTTGCAACTTCTTTGCCGATAGAAACATTCTACTTCTATCTATCATTGAATTAGTTATTTTGGGGATAAAAACACTCTTCTTGATGAACCAGTTCATTGTAGGTAAAATCTGATGATCAATATCTTCTGCTACAAATCATGGATATAAAACCTCAGCTTTGAATCTGAAAATATCTTCAGGCAATTCCTCAAGAATCAAGCTAACCATATATTTTATAGCCATACAAATATAATCCCTTCTCACCTCATACTCATCATTACAATCTGCCCAAAAATATTCTATATTTGCAAGTGTTGAAATTGCTTCCCAATCTTTCAAGCAACAGGCCCCTAGGATCAGACCTGTGTTATTCATAGAAAAGATTAAGATTAAATTTATCCATTCACCACCTATTTCCTTAGAATCAATGGAATTCTTACATTTGTAAATGCCCAATTAAATAAGGAAACCAACTACTTGCTTACATTGATCCCTCAACAAGAAGTGAATCTCAAAAACCTACCTATAGTACCCCAAAAGAACAATCTGATTGTAGGAATACCTAGGAAGCATGTAGGATAAAAAACTAAAAAGTGAAGCTTAAAACCAAAATATAGCTGAAAGTGGGGTACTAAATGAACCAATCCACCCACTCTGAAATTATGCTTTGGCTTGGTCTCTAATTAATAAACGGAGTTACTAATGAATCTTTCTGACAGAATACATCAAGAAAGAGTCATTATCTTACAATAGTGTTTCAAGGATTCACTATGCTCCTACTATGGGAAATGCTTGTAAATTCTAGATTATTTGAATGACCCTTCTCTTGACAATCCAAAGAAATAACCAATCTTTGCAAATTCATAGACCAAATAGGATGACATATGAAATTCTCAAGTTTGCTCGAACTATATCAGCTGCCTATAAATGCATTCACTGATCAAAATGGCCCCATCCAAATAGATTTCTTCTTTACATATTGTGTATGATATAGAACATCCATGGCTTAAACATTCTTGCTTCATTTTGCCTCATCACTCAATTGAGTAGAGTGATCATGATTGCAAGCTCCTCCTTGAACTCATTTCTTCTAAAGAACATTCAGAGGTAGTTCTTTCTTTCGTTCAAACAATGTTTATTGACATGTTTTTGACATTCAAAGGTTTTTGTATTCCATACTTTTTTACATTTCTCCAAGTTAATTTCTTGTGTTTCTTCATAGAATGGCAATCTGTAAATGTTTTCAATAGAATCTGCATCAAGTTTGCATAAAAATTGACCAATTACCAAGCATATCTCCCTCTTCTCAGGGTTTTAATGTTTGGCACAAGCAATGATGAATTCTTGACTTTTTACAGAATTAGAGAAGGAGGCTATCTCAATGAGACTGCTGCCCTGAAGTCCTCTTGTCATTTTTTTCCCTTTCCTGATGTGTTCATACTTCACCCAACCCCAACTCTTGCCAATTGGCATGCCCTATCTCTTAACCTTAGAATATCTAGACGTAACTTAGAAGAAGAATCCACCATTTGAAAACGATATTTCATTTTCCTCATTTAAATCTGCAAGGAAGCTGTTCTCTTTTTTAACTTTCCACCTTTAACCCTAGCTTCCTTTAACCACAGCTATAACTTCAATGTCTTTGAAACACTAGGCATATGAATGGACTATTAGTTTAGTGGTGGAAAAACTTCTACAATCCAACTGTCACAAACCCTAACAGTCCTCCCTCAAGAAAAAGAATAATTTGACTATTACACACCATGGAGGATGAAAATCCAAAATAAAAGCATGCACTAGGAGCTTGGCGCTTGTTGTTTTACAAATTTAGCTACTGATAACCATAAGCAACCTACCACTAGCACCCTAAAAAGTCTGTATCAATCCACTGGAACTATTGTTTAGTTAGAAACTCTGCCTTGATCCCCTTGAAACCAAGGTTACACAGGGACGCGTCCCCTACCCCAAAACCCCCTGTCCTCGTCCCCTGCCATCCCAGGGATGGGGGGATGCAAAGGGGACGTCCCCCTGCCGTCCCCAAAAATGCAAATCCATTGGAAACGCCAAGAAACGTTTCCTTCACTTTGGGGACGTTTCCTCGTCCCCAATACGGATTGGGGATGGATTGGGGACGGGTTCCTATCCCCAGGCTGCAAGTCAAAACATATTAAAAAACAATTAAAAAATGATTTTTTAAAGGTTTAGTTCCTTCGTGCGGGGCCCACCAACTGTTTAATGTTTTAATTGTTTGGGCTAAAGTCTGAAAAAGAATAAATATTAAATCTTTTGATTTTATCGGGCTCTTTTCATTTCTCACGGCAAGGCGACCATTGGATGATCCACTCTTGCCAGAGGATGATAGTGACTCAGATAGTTCTGAGTTTTTGGATATTCATAGCCCGAATGAGGCTTAATTTCATAGACTGTTGTATTTAATATTTTGATTTTCATGTTTGAACTTTGAGACTTCTGGATACATGTTTGAGACATTTGGATATTGATAGACCATGGTTTTATTGATGTTTGATACTGCTGTGATAAATTTTATAATGCTTTAATGACATTTCTTATGTTGTTATAGTACTACTTTCGCGATTTACTTACATATTGATATTGTTGTTATCAATTATTAATTTATTGACATATCTATCTCTCTCTCTAATATATTAATAAATTTTGAAAAAATCATATACATATATGTATTTTGTATGTTGCCATCCCCTGCCGTCCACTAAAAATTGCCCCTTAGGAAACGTCCCAGAAACGCGTCCCCTGTCGTCCCCCTATCCCCGTCCCCGACAAGCCGTGGAACATAGCTTGAAACACTAGGACTTTTGTGACTGTTATATATTTTGGCACCCTATAGCATATGCCAAGATTGTTGTGTTGTTCTTACAAAATGATAAAAGACTGCTGTAAAATGCAACAAATCTGCCATAGGAACCTTTGCATAATTGCCAAAGATCAAAAAAATACCTGCCATGGAGCTTGAGAAATGGAAATGGGGTATTGCCCTTTGATGTTTGTGAAGAAATCTCAAGGAATCTGCTGCTCAACACTCACTTGAATGCTGCATAACCTTCTCCAACGATGTTCTCCTTCAAACCATTGCTTCAACAATGACAAAATAGGACAAGGTAAACAATTTTATAAAGATAAGAGTACTTTTATTATTTTGTATTTGTTTCTTCCTCTCCATTCTCCTCTAGCTGTGTGTTTTATGCCCCACTGGACAACTTTCATGTTTTTATGTGACTTATTCCATTTGAGCACACTTTTAGATATCCACAACACTTTTCCCTAATGTTTTCACTAAGAAATTCGCTCTCAACACCTCTAGGGCACAATTTATCACTTAAAAGACAAGTTTTCATGTTTTGATGTTAAGTTTTTGCCATCCAACCATCTATGCATGTGCTTAGACACTAATGAGCAACTTTTCCTTATGTTTTGAACTTGACTTTTCACATTTGAGTCATGAGGTGTGCACCTAAGGCCCCCAATTGACTTTTTCATGTTTCAAACTCTAGTGGCTTGGGTGCACTCCTAGGGGTGTCATAGCATTTTTTTGTCTAGTTTATCACTCAAATGATTCTCTCCTACCATGCCCCTAGAGGCATTGATGCACCTTCTATTATGTTTTGATATTCAGTTTTGACATTTAAATGAAAAAACACTTTTTGACCACTTGAGTGATTTTTGTCCTAATTTGTCATTGACATCAAAAACTCCATGCACTTTTTCCAATTAAGTGACTTTTTGACATAAAGTCCACCAAAACAACCTCATGCAAAAGCACACACCTAGACACTTATGCACCCTTTTTAAGTGACCTCACACATAAGATTCTCTCTCCCTGGTGTGCTCATCATTTATGCTGCTTTTCCAACTTGAAATCATAAAAAAGTGCTCCTTTGTCTAGCAGTCCCAAATATCAGATTACCATATCCCTACCTTAAAACATCTTTGCCTTCTTGTCATTGTCCAAATTTTTATTTTAGACCTTGCCTAATGCACTAGAATACTCCTTTCATTGACCCTACCAAAATGTTAGCTAAAAAAGATGATGAGAACATTCATAACCACTAGGAACAAAGATTCAAGTAACACTTATTTATGAGAAAAGGGAAGATTTTTCCTTAAGACATGACAATACAAAAAAAAATTGTATGGGCACACCAAACATCACTAATTTCAATGTCTCTATATGGTAAAACCCTCCTAGAAAAATTCAATTACCTTTGTGCTATAATTTTTGGAGGTCAATGCAAATGCTAGGAGATGCAAGGGTTTGGTCATCTTGTTCCACTTTTTAACTATGATTGTTTGCATCCATTTGAAAAATGTTTTTGAGGTGTCTTTCTCCTTAGATGCTAGTATGCCCTTTATTTCTTCTATTATGGAATCAGTGTCATCATCTGTCTCACCCAAACATAGTTGATCAACATCAGAAAACCTAATCATACTCATGATGAGCTTGATTAAACTCAACAAATAATCCACGTAGGCCCTATAATCATCATCTATTGTTAATGTTTAGGATCAGATTTAACAGAAAGCAAAAATGCAACACAAACACAGCAAATACCCTGGGAAAACCCTCCTCCTGAGGGAGAAAAACCCAGCCAATAATATCTCTTATATTATTGAATCACAACAAGAATGTTGCTCATACAATAGGCCAATATGAAGGCCAACACACAGCACCACAGTCTGCTGCAAATACAGAACTGAATGATACAATCTGACAATAGTTATCTCAGACTTCTACACAAATCTCAGTCTTCTCTTTTGAATGAACTTGCATATGAAGAACCTCGAACTGCTAATCAATCAACAGATGATAGCACTGCACATAAGAAGAACTTGCACAGCTCCTCTAATAAATTCGCACTTGATACTAAAATGAACTGAATGCTGAATGAATGTATATACAATGTGACTCTCCAAACATAGCAAGTTGCATGTCAGTTACCTCTGCATGTCAGACTGCATGTCAGACTGTGTGTCAGATACCTCTGCATGTCAGTTACAATTTGCATGTTGACCACATTGAAAGAGACAATTTTCAGCTGTCATAGCCATTTTTAGATTTTACCAAATGAAGTAAATGAGACAGCTGGAAGAATACGACTGACGCTGCCATAAACATTAACATCTATAATGTCCCTAGCGATTCCAATGTGAATTTTCTGTTTTTTCACTAGGACATTTCATCAAACAGTTTGCTGATAAACTAATGGATCTGCTGTTTGATGGTTTGTTTGCATAAGATATTATCATGAACTTGAAGAACTCAAGTGGAAATGCACTAAACAACTGAAATGAGAGTAGAGATGCAATGCTATATATATATATATATTTCAAATTTTCCCAATGCAAGTTCATGCAATTGTTCAGGCACCACAAATAGTCATTTTGTCAAATATTTCATGTGGATCCTCAAACTTTCAATACTTTGCATAACAATGAAGGATTCCAAATCTATACAAGTATGCCCCACAGACTTGCAATTTATTACAATATTGAATATCTTCAATACAAGGCTCAACTACACATTGAAGATGCCAATGCATAGAACTGCTTATGAAGACTCATTACAGATAATGTAAATGCAATACTTATGCTGTTGTAGAAGACAGTACTACCAAGTTCAAGATACAAACAGCACTTATTGATTCACAATATCACACTCAGGGAAATGACACTTCTAATTGATTTCAGAATGCAATATATACAATTGTAGAACCTGGATTGTCATTACAGACCAGCAAGTTAAATGTCGACTTCCCTTGATGCTTTGGCGGCTGCACCCCAGAGACCACTAATGGTCTCCACAGTTCGTATTAGTGATTGAAATCGATGTGCCTTTCAGTAATTACCCCTGTAAGAGAGGGGGACCACCGCATGCAAGACCCCAGGTCACGGAGGGTCAAGATGTGAGAGGCTGCCCTAACTTACCTCAGCTAAGTGAAATGTTTAGGGTATGAGGATGAGAATGATGAGGATTTTTAGGTCCTACAATCACTCTGCAATCCCGAGTTTCAATGCAGGACTAGGCAAGTCAATTTTTAGGTCCAACTCTACGCCTCAGAGAGCTCTCTGCCCAAGGACGTCAGCGCAGACTCTGGACAACAACGCGGCGCACTGGCTTCTCGAAAGCGCGCTGTAGTCCATACGGTCAGACAACAACCGAGACAAGGTTGAACACACCAAAACGACTAACAACCTAGCTATTTAACTAAAAGGCTAGAATGATATAACTAAATAGATTAAATATTCTCTACTATTATAAAGCAAATAGACGAGAGTGACGAGAATGAGGAGGATCTCACCAATGAACTCGTTCGCCAGCTGATCCTCCGAGAGCTCAAACACCTACACACAGCAAGAGAGAGAATGTTAGGTGGCTGTATAGGGGCCTGCCTCAGTCAGACCCCCGTTTAGGTGTTTCCACCTCCACGGACAGCCAAAGAAACGAGATAAAGAAGTAATAAAGCAAAGAGAAAATAAGCACTATAAAACAGTACTATGCTACTCAACCAAGTGATAGAGGAGAGGAGAGGGAAGCTTACCACCTCCACCAAGAGCACTCAAGGCTACTTGGGGGAGAAATTTGAGGAACTCAAGCCTCTGCTGCAATGATGTGGTCCCAAACGTGCTCTACCGAAGTGATGGAGTGTGATATTGCTGCAATGGAATACTTGGAATGCTTGGAAGTGAGTGAAAGTGAGCTTGTGAGAGTGAGAGTATGAGAGCCCAGTCTCCTATTTTATCGTTGCCTTTCACTCAGAATTGATAACTCCACAATAATCGAATTCTTTCATGAATCGGTTGCCACCATATAAAAAGCCGATGAAAGGCCCAATCCTTTTAATGCTTGAATCGAAAATCCTTCAAATATCGATTTCAAATGATTTTGATAGACAATTTGTTTGGCTTATGTGAACTGCACATTCATCCCTCCAGGTGGTGTCTACAGAGATTCAAATCAGCTTATACCTTTTTGTCTTTAGCGGCTGACAAAAAATATTTATATTTGTGTCTCTTCTTGTTTATTCCCAGCAAATAAGAGATGAATATGATATTCGAGTATCTCCTAAAGACCACGTTGGAATAAATTCATCTTTACTATAATTGGCTCCAATTAAGTACTCGTCCGTTATTTTTTGAATGACGGCTTGTAATCGAACTCCCTCATAGCTGAACACAATATTTAATATTTGCTATAAAAATTCTGAAGCTACAACTGATAAAATTGATTTCTCAAAATTTTGGTATTATTTTCAAAATATCAAATCCTTCAATAACTGAAAATATGTTCTTAGAATTAAATTCCACAAATATAATCAATCTATTCCAGCATAACCCAAATTTGGCCAAAGGCCATTAAATTTGGTCAAACAACTGAATCTTAGCAATAAAGC
Organism: Sequoia sempervirens; assembly: GCA_007258455.2. Taxonomy (NCBI): domain Eukaryota; kingdom Viridiplantae; phylum Streptophyta; class Pinopsida; order Cupressales; family Cupressaceae; genus Sequoia; species Sequoia sempervirens. The sequence continues at coordinate 22,341 of VDFB02124468.1, read as the reverse complement.
AGTAATACATCAGCTACTGCAGTTGATTAAACCCTCGCAATAATACAACAGCTATTGCAAGATGAATCCTCCTCAGTGAAGCACAAATTAGACCTTTGAATGAAGCCCACAATTGAGCAATAATTCAACTGATATTTCATAGCCTCAAAATTGCATAACCAATGAGAATTTTCATTCCCAATGGCTGGAAATAGCAGAAACCCTAGTTGACTCCTTCACCAAATAATTACATCAAAGCAAATATCAATTCCTGGATATCTCAAATGGCTTGCCTTGAGAAGCTTATAGAATAAAATATTATTTTATTATTTAAGTGACTTTATAATGTAATATTTATTTCAAGTCACTTTATTAAATTAATTAAATATAAGGTTACTTTATAATATTTATTTATTTATTTAATAACCTTACAAATAATTAATTTAATTATTATCCCCCTTATTTCTCCAATCCAACTGGGTCCAGGAAACCAACCATTGACTAGGTAACTGCCTCCAAAAGACCCTCTAACCAAGCTCCTTAGCCTACAAGAGTCAAGAATAGGCTAAACCCTCTGAAAACTGTTGCTTACAAAAATGGGGACATTATATCATCCAATATCAATGCTTATACTTTTTGGCCCCTCTCTAAATTAGACTACCTCCATACAATCCAAAGGTTGTCAAATACCATGGTGCTAATGCCTCTCGCACCTTCACAAGTAGATGATTGTGTGATCTAAATTGAGTCTCAACAAACTAATATGGTCTAAAAAACTAGAAATTAAAAAAATGGATAATATAAGTAGTAGAAAAACTAAAAAAATATTAAAAAATGACAAATGTAGATTAGAATTTTAATAGAAAACTTAAAGTAAACTAAAAATAAATTATGGAAATAAACTTACCTTCAACAACTCCAACTTGGAGGTCCTATAGATAAATTGTGGCATGTGATAATTAGTCACAAACATTTGAATCTCCTTAGCCTTAGAATAGATTTTTCGTCCCACAAGATTTGTGTGCTAACAATCTACATCATCAAGTTGAGTGAGTGGGCAACACACAGTGTCCAAAATATGTGCCCATATCTTGCTTCCACCAATAAACCCATCGCCTTAGAATTTTAGGGTTGTTGATTATGACTTCGACAATGTTTTAAGAACCCACCATCTCAATTGACTCTAAGGATTTTGGCAATAAAGTTTGTATCTTTCACTTGCCCCTCACAATCATCTACCTTCAAAAACGTTCCCCCTTTAGGGAAAACTACAATTCCATTAATTAGGGGTTTGCTTTTGCAATCTTTCCATCCATAGGAAATGATGGGCACTTCTATTCCAACCCATGAATCCTTAATTGGCTACAATAATATGCCTACAAAAAACTTCTTGGCCAATAAGGTGGTGCTCACTCTTTTATAGCTAGGACCTGTATAATTTTTGGGTGTCTGACTAATTGCCATCACCATTTCTTGTCAATATAGCAATTTGCAAAGTTAAGAGGAAGCCCGTTGGCATAATCACAGCACATAATGTGCTTATCTATAATGTTCCTTGCTTGAAACCAAAATGTTCTTTCTAATGGGCCTATATCCTGAGCTATTCTTGTGTGAGAAAGAAAGGGGCTATTGTTTTCTTGAGAAAACAGTGTTGTAATGAAAGGATTTATAACAACCATTATTGAAGAAGTGGAGGATAGCCCTATAGATGGCTTGCATGATCCTTTCTTGGCCAAATGACAAGATTTCAAACTCGCTCTCTTAATTGCACTCTTTACTCCTTTGGCAACCCATATTTGTTTGGCCCACCACAAAATCTAATTCCTTACCTAGCAATTGCACATAGGTGAGCTTTCACTTGATCATACAAGCCCTTGTTATGGCACTCATTACAACACCAAAGAATACCCCTACCTCCACTAAATTGCTTGATCATTGTAACATGGCACCAAAAAGGTGATGCTTGGTCAATTTTGACACTCCTATCCATCCTTTGGCCTTTTGAACTAGAACTAGCAGCCATTATAAACTATAAATGTACTTACACATTTTACAATGTAATCACAAGCTATGTTAAAAAAAATGAACAATATCCAAAATAACAATAAAACATTTTTTTAGAAAAAGGAAGCTTGGGAACAAATTTTTAAAAACTTAAAGAAAACGGTTTAAAAACTTACTTTGATCCACATAGCACCTATCCAACACATCTTCACAATGGTTCAACCTTCAATAGAACATTGAAAAATAAGAAAGAGTGAATTTTGGAATGAAAGGTAGGAGTTTTTTGTGTTTGTTTGTGACATACAAGCATAGGTAAAGGACTTGTTGGGACTCATCTAGACTTGACAAGTCCTGAGCTGAACTACTCAAATTGAGGCCTAGGGACTCACAACCCAAGTATCTAACAAGTCTGGTCAAAGTCGCCAAAATCAGCAAGTCCCAAAGGGAAGACATAGTCATGGCTTGGAAAATTAAAAACTTTAAATCTATCGACTTAAAATGACCTTTAAGACTCTAAAAGCACACTCATTTCATTGGCAAGTACAAAAAGTAAAAAAGGAGTAGTGGAGCCAAAATCACATGCCATAGGAGAAAAAACTAGCACATAAGTTGAACAACAAGCATTGATTGAATACCATTTGAGCAGATTCGTAGCAGCCCTCAAAACATCTAAAGGAGCCTACAATGCATTTGGAGCAACACACCATGTTTTGAAGCAAATATGAAGAGATACTTTTTGAATCTTTTCTTGTTTTTTATGTTTCATTTGTCGTCTACATTTCTTTTTTCATTTTAGATTCATGGAGCAAATTACAAAACCTAGCTATTTTTAATCATTTTTATGAACAAACCCTAGCTGTTTTTGTATTTTTATTCTATTTTACAGCTGTAAACCCTAACTGTTTTTACTTTTCAAATATTTTTTAATTTTAATTTAACTAGAAAATCCTAAATTTTAATTAATTTTTCATTTATTTGTTACTGCAACATATTTTACATTTAGAAATTGTTTTAGTGTTGGGCCCGATTCTAAAGGACCCTTGTTGGAACATGTCATTTCTGGATCAAAGAAAATGGAGTTGATTTGTACACGTTGCAAAACAAAAATGCTTGGGGGAGACATTAATAGATTGAGCTATCACCTTGCACAAATACAATGCCGAAATGTTAAAGCATGCATGTTGGCACTTCTTCAGATCGTGCATTAGGTACAAAGCCAATTAGAGACCTTTGAGCAATAGAAAGAGCTTAAAAAGAGCCAATGAGAAGAGATGATAGCATTCATGGAGACTCCCCATTGATTACTCTATTTTATGGATCTTTGAGTAGGACAATGGTAGTGGCATTGCTAGTTCTAGTGCTAGTGTTGAGCCTTGATTTCATGGATCTAAATTAGATTCATCTACTCCAAGTTCCCAAACATCACTTGATAGCATGGGATGGAACAATGACAAGCATGATGCAACAACAAGTGCAATCATAACCAAATAATTAATTATTACTTTTGTTTTAAAACATGTTTGATTTTTTTCCTCTTGAATTTTTGAATTTAGGGGTTTGTAGAATTTAAACTCTAGATTTATAATTACATTATTTTGATTATTTTATTTGTTTTAAGTCTCTTTATTGGAAAAATACAATACATGCCATTACTATTTATGGATTGGCGTTCAAAGTCCTTAATGATGAGGAAATAAAGGGCTCCATTGTGACTCAAAAGATGGCTGATGTGAAGGCCACAATTGATGAGCAATGTGATAGATGGAAAAGGAAGGGTTGCACCATCATGACCAATGGTCACACAAATAAAAGGAATAAAACATTGTTGAATTAGCTTGTTCCTTTCTCAAGTGATTATACTTCTTGAAATCCATTCATTTAGTCATTAAAATTTCTAATTTATACTTTACCGATTAACATTAGCATTTCAAATTTCATTGTTTCTTTCTCAAATAGCATAATTTTTCTAAAATCCATTGGCACTTCAAGAAACAAAAAATGTTGAATTCTTTTATGAAGTTGTGAAGGGAATCTTGGTTGAGGTGGGTGAGGAGAATGTTGTGCAAATAGTTACATATAATGCAACAAATTATGTTGTTGCAATTAGACTTCTCATGGATAGGCACCAATCATTGTTTTAAACTCCTTGTGCTACTCATTACCTTGACCTCATATTGGAGGATCTTGGAAAACTCTTATGGATCAAAGTATGTGTGGAGCATGCTAAAAACATTTGAAAATACATATACAACCATGTTTGGGTCCTCAACCTAATGAAAAAATACACGAAGAATGAGTTGGTTTGTCTAGGATATGTTGTGACCTTTTCACACATCGCCCCATTCAGATGGGGACCCCCTTATTTTTGCTCCGTTCCGGTCTTTTGGCTTGGGTTTTTCCTCGCTCTCTCGCTCTGTCTCTTTTCTGGTGTCTGTCTTTCCGGGGGGTTGTGTCGTCATTGAGCTTAAATGTGAAGATATTGGCCAATTCTAAAATTAGGGTTTCATCATTTTTGGTCAAGTCAAGGTCAAGTAGGGCCAGTAAATTGAAAATTGAACTTAGCAATGTTGTCGGTAGACATCCAGCAGGCTTCCAGCCAGTTTTCATTGAATTCCGAGATACTTACTATTTTTAGTAAGTCTGCAATTCTGGGCAATTTGTCAGCTATTTTGAGATTCCGATCATCACACAGCATTCAGAGTACATCGGACTGCTTGCATGCCAAATTTGAGCAAAATTGGACAACTTACTATTTTTAGCAGTCCGGCTTCCAGGGCAAATTTCAGGGTCCAGATGCAGAGTTTTTCTTTGCATGTCTGGATATTCCTTCTGGGTTTTTCGAGACCTTCGCAACGATATAACATGCAAGTCGAAATGATCACTTTCGGAATTGACCTTAAGGGAGGCTATTTTAGAGGTTGCATCAGCCGAGCTTTTTCTTGCATGTCCGGGTGATTCTGATGGGTTTTCGAGAGCCCCGTGATGGTGACATGCAAACAAGGATTCTCACTTTCGGTAAAGGAACTTGCTATTTTGCGGTGTGTCCGGCGGCCTTCACCAGTGATCGATTCACGAGGCTGATGTGATTACGCTGAAAGCGAGAGCAAAGCGGAGATCTTTTGTCATATGCGGTACAAGTTAGGGTTTCCGGCTTGAACCTAAAATAGGAAAAATAAAAGTCAAAATCTTGAAACCGATGAAACCATCGCGTCGGCATCCCCTTCAAAGCTATCTGTTGGTGAAATTTGGTCCAAAGCGGAACACTTACTGTTATAGTAAATTAATTGAAGCGATGCTAAAAATAGTAAAATCCAGTTGCATCGTCGGTGTCATTGGAAGCCCAGTCCGCGTGGTAGAGGCTGTATAATCAAGGCACAAAGTCGATCGGAGCTTGGGAGCTATCAGAATCAAGAGCTTACTATTTTTAGTAAGCCACCCTCAGAAACAGGCTATAAATAGCAGGGTGACTAAAAGTTGCAGTATCGACAGGTTGAAAAGGTTATGAAGAAGCTGTGTTTAAAATTTCGGGCCATTCCGAGCTTCAGAGGCGCGAATACGGAGAACTTACTATAAATAGCAGGGCACGATGCTGGCGAGGATGATAAAATTTTGTCTAAGTCTGGAGTCTCGTCCAGCAGGCAAGGCAAAATGCGCCCAACTCAGCTAGGGGCGTAGAAAAATTTTTCAAGATGCAAGCTCATCCTTCACACAGGGCAAAATGCGCCCAAGGCACAAGAAGTCAAACAGAAAGTCAACGAAATTTCATCCTGTCCAGGGGTCCAAATGCGCCCAAGATGAAAGAGGAAAAGGTTAAAAAAATTCTAAGTATGAGAAATCCGCCTCAGGGGTCAAAATGCGCCCATCCTTCTCTCTCATCAAAATGCGCCCAACTTGCAAGGAGTCAACACAAAGTCAAAGTTTCTATCCTTCATCACATGCAAAATGCGCCCATCCTTCTCTCTCATCAAAATGCGCCCAAATCATGCAAGTCAGGACAAAAAAACGGAAGTTGAAAAGTCACCTGAAGGTATAAGCAAGTTCGTCCTCCTCCTACAAGGAAATGCGCCCAAGCTTGAAGTGTAAGTGGTAAATACAAATGGTAAACAAGGCGAAAATGTTACCAAGACATGGTGAAAGATGGTAAAAGGCTAGGCGTCATCCCTCTTCATGTGTAAAATGCGCCCAAGGTAAGTATGATATGCGCTAAGGTGGTGAAGGAAAGGTGGTGGGCGTGATTTTTAAATTCCTCTTAAGGTGTGATGTGCGCCTAGAGCAAGGGAGTTATAAGGTGTTGGAAAAATTTTCAAAGGCATTTCAAGGCGTTGAGAATAAAATGAAGTATGCTAAGCGCTCAGGGGAGGAAATAAAATATTTTCTAAGTGTTGAAAATTGGCCTAGGCGTTGGGTTTTTGAATGAATATTTTTTCAAGTATGAAGTGGTGAGGTAAAGATAAAATGAAGTAAGGCGTGCTTGATGAATATAAAATTTTCTAAGTGAAAGTTCCTCTCCACTGGCAATCAACAAAATATTTTCTAAGGCAAGATTTCAAAAAAAAAAAAAGTGCAAAGAAGATTTTAAAATATTTCCTAAGGCAAATTTATTTTCCTTGGAAAATACGCCTGGAGCTTCAAGTTGATGAAAATTTTTCAAGGCAAGCATTTTTTTTTTCTCAGTGATAAAATCCAGAGATGATGATATTGCAAGGAGATTCAATTTTCTTCAAGAAGTCAGAGCAACACAGAGTGATCACAGGCGAAGAACGAGTTTAAATGATGAAATGATATTTTTCTAAAAGGTTCAAGAATTAGAAAATTCGTGAACCCGTTAGTTTGGGTACCCATGAATTCGAGACATTCTGACGAAAATTTGCTTCTGGGTACTGAATGTTCGTGATGATGAATGGATTTCTAAATCTTTCAAGCTTCGCCGACACTTTTTCAGTAGGGAATTTGATCAGTGCTTAAGTTATGAATTTTCCTAAGGGAGAATTTTAAATTTTCTAAGGCAAATTCAAATAAAATGAGTTTTCAGAGTGAATTTTCTTCGAATGATAATGATGATCGAGAGATTGCCTAGATGAATTATTGATTAAATTCTTAGGGGATGGTTTTCGGGCTTGAGATGATGAAGTTTAAATTAATTCAAATGAGAACTTCGGTACAGTGAGTTAAAAGATGATAAGGTAAATTAAATTTTAGAAGTAAAATCCGAATGCAGTCAAGTCAAGTTTCTACGAAGGCTATTATTGCGTATTTGGGGGAGACAAGTGTCAGAAAAGCCAGAGAGGGAAAAATTAGAATTCTTGAAGTGGAGTAGTGGAGTTTAATGGCACTGGCTAAAAATAACGTCTTCTAGAATTTGAATTCTGGCTATAAAATGGAGAGGTTTTTCATTTGTTTTCACAACTGGAGAAGTCGAACTTTCTCTGAGAGTGAAGTATTGCAGCGAACTGTTGCTTGGAGAATTGAAAATTCGATTTTTGCTGAAGAGGTGCGCCATTGCTGAAGTAGAAGAAGGTACGCCTTGAGCTACTGAGAAGTATTTTGCTGGAGCTTGGGTTTGCTGAGAGTTGAAGAAGACGTCTTAAGTGCTTGAGGAGGTACGACTTTGCTAGTGGCTGAAATCTGATTCATTGAGGTAAGTACGCCGATTGCTAAGAATTTGGATTCAAACTTGCTTATCTTAATTGAGCTTAGTAAAGAAAAACGCCATTGCTGGAGTAGAATTAAAAGGACGCCTTGTATTGAGTTGAAATGTTGAGAACTCAAAAATACGAAAGTGCAAAATACAGAAGTTCGCTATGTGCTGATTGCTGGTTTGAAGTGCAAGGATATAGAAGTTTAAAATTTGCTGTTTGAAGTACGAAGTGGTTGAGGTTCAATTTGCTGATTGCTGGTTGAAGTAAAATCATCGGAGTTCACTTAGAAATCTGTTCTGAGTGTCAGAGAAGAGGCTGAGGTTTGCAAACATGAAAGATATTGCAGCCTCTGGAATTCGACTGCAGCCCCTATATCATGTCTTGTTTTATTAAATTTAATTGCTGATGAAAGTTTATTATGTTGCAGATGGCTGAAGCGAGGACAACCGGAAAGGACAATGGTGCCTCCAGACAAGCTACGATCAAGAAGCTGAGCAAGACGTTCATGCCGGAATCAAAGTTCATTTCAAAGTTGGGCAAGTTGACAGACACGAACCTGGGCTCTGTCAACCTGGAAACATTCAAGAATAGGCTGTTCGGGATTGGAAGTCATCGGGCTTCGGTCACTTCGCACAACATCGTCTGAAGTGGGTTATATGCAGCTGCTGGTTTTCCGCCAGCTATTCAGTGTTCAGAGTTGATTATGGAGTGCGCCAACTGTTACGAGAAAGAACACCGGTCGATCACGTCACCAGATGGCCAAGTACTTGCCAATCTCACTCCGGCAGCCATTGGTGAAGCTTTTGGGATCCCGGTGCATAGAAACATGATCTACAAGTCCAGGGAGCGAGCGGAGCGTATGTATGCTTCTGCCTTTGAACGATGCATGGACACTATTAACACTCACTGGATGAGCACTCCGAGGCCGTCTCGTACGAAGCTGCCAAAGCAGATCATAGCAGAGGACCTGAAACAAGAATATTGTGATCTCGTCATGTTGCTGAGCAGGGTTGGTGGTTGCCCTCAGTCCTATATTTTTGAGCCGTGGATGTTTTATTATATCAACCTGGTGTTAGAAGGAAAGGATTATGTCAATTGGGCTGAGATGATCAGCGATAACATACATGAGCAGCTCCTGAGTTTGCGGAGGACAAAGACATTTTACATGAGTTCCTATCTCATTTACATGTTGGCACGGATGACGAGGTACAGGGGGATTTCTTACAAGGAACCCATCGGTTGTGGCTCTCACCAATTCAAAATTCATGAGGCGTGTACGCAGTTGCACCTTTCGAGCACAACCCATTACAAGCGTGTCAACGATTCATTCACCATGTACATCACGAGGCTGCTTCAGGAGAGGTTACAGTGCAGAATCTCTAGAAATGCCCAGGAGCTGATTGAAAGGTATGGGTGCTGGTTTATACAGTTTCCAAGATTTTCATACATTAGGCTGCAAGGATTTTCTTCATACCCTTATAGGCTGCCTAAGTACCCAACCGATAAAATGATAATGCTAGAGATAGCTAGACAGTTGCTAGTAGCGACAAAATCCAGAAGAAGAAGAAGAAAGGAGGGATAGAGTTTCCGGTTGTGATGGGCAACTCGGACGAGGTTTGTCCTTCGATACAGGCATGTAGGGAAGCTGAAAGTGAGCTTCAATTCTATCATTTCTCATATCACACAAGTAGACAACACTATGACCCGCACCATAACATCAACTGGGTGTTGTCAGAGGAATTCAAACACAAGGCCACCATTGAGGATTATTGGGCTGATGCAGTTGATGAGATTGAAGTGAGAAAGAGGATGTTCTCTAGATTGCCAATTACTCTGATCAGGGAGTGTGAGGTAGTTCCGGTTCCGGACCAGGTTAATGAGGACATGGATGTTGTTCATCCAGACTATGCAGCCGTTCGGGACACTCCACTTCCGCCTATTGATTGGTCAGAGCCCGAGGTTGCCGACCTTGATACTCTCTCTATCCCGGTTGCCAGGCATTCACGGTGGCATGGAGTGCGATGGCGAGTGAGCAGGTGAAAGGTAGGTCCAGCTTGACCTACAGCTTGATAAGGGAGGGAGGATCCTGGGGCGCCCTGCGAGGAAGGGAAAAGCAGTCCACAAGAGGACCCGAGTCGAGAAAAGAAAGAAATAATTCAGCGGAACCTCCACGGGGATTCTGATGGCGGTACCTTTGGAACCGTTCTCAAGCATCTGAGGAGAGAGGTGTCTTTGTTGCTGTCCAGGAGGATTGCGGTGGGAGAATGTCCAGTGCAGGAATGCAGGATGATGACCGGCCTCTCGGAGGGTCGATTGGCAGTGCCAATGGCCCGCTGTCGAGCTTGTCCCGGCGGGATGATGAGGACAATTCGCCCGACCCTCAATTTCAGCAGGAGTTAGAGGCGGCCATGAACGATGGCGATGATGATATAGTGTCAGGTGACACTCAGCCACTTGAGGACGATGAGCCTCGCCAGAATGAGGAAGAAGTGGAACAGGTTAGAGAAGTCGAGGCACAGGAGCAGCGGCCTTTCGATATATTATATGAGGTGCCCGATTGGCTAAGGGATAGAATGCGAAGGAGCCCGAGCGAGGAGATTGATCCAGCAGTTGAGATGGAAGAGTTTTAAAACCGGATCAGTGCTCCTCCACCGAAGAAGAAAGCAAGAAAGTTTTCGAAGATCTCCACAGATGAGGATGGCTCTCGTACCCTTCACGTTGCTGTCCCACGAGTCGAGTGTGACCGGAATGAAGCAGCTCCGGAAAACTATGTGGTCACCACTCTTGACTTGGGACACTTAAAGTGGTGCAATTGTTGAGAGGAGTCACGATATCCCCTTCCTTACCCTTAAGGATAGATTGTTGTTCAAGAAAGAAGAAGCCACAAAGAAGTTGAAGCTTGAGAACACAAAGCGTTAGTTGGATATGTTCAACCGATTGTCGTTCTGGCGGGATGTACAGGTGATAGAGCCTCCAATGAGATATTCCCTAGAAGTCCCGTCGGCCCGGCTCCCATGGGGTAGAGAAGATGGCACAGGAGGCAGACAAATGGGTCACAGGGGTTCGTACGGAGACAGAGAAATTCATGGAGGACCTATCCTTTGCTTTTCAGCAGGCCTCTACTATTTTGGCACGGATGGATGCGATGGATCATGCTTGGGGCGATGCTTCCATCTATCAGAGTAAGGTGATCCAGCGTCTTGAGGCGTTGAGGCATGTGCCATTGCAGTTGCTGATTGATGGAGGTGTCATTCAAGCGAATGACCGATATGATTTCTCTAGGTGGTATTCTTCGGCTATCACAGGGCGTGGCTTCTTTGATGCAGCACAGGCGGATTCGGCCAGGATTCACAAGGCTATGGCCAATATTATGGATGGAGTTCAGAACACCTTCGAGGCCATCTTTGCTAGGCGGCTGAATCCTGAGGAGATAAGTTTTGATAATTTGAGGGGTTTGCTGGTTCCCTTCTTCGCAGATGTTAAGACCTTCGTACAAGATGACTTTGAAAATACTGCTACATTCTCCACTTTGATCCAGAACACGCAGGACTCCTTGGCTGCTTGGAGAAAATCTTGTACGAGGCACGAGCACTCAGTTACAGTGTTAGAGTTTCAGTTAGATTGTGTTCCATCTATTTCAGTTGAGGAGGTTGAGGCCGTACTTAGCAGATTTGTTGAGTTGGCAGTCAGAGAGAAGGCTAATGGGAACACACTACTGGACAAGGATCTTCTAGAAGACTGAGTATGGAGCATTTATTGCATTTGCTATTTTGGGAGTGAGTGGGAATCTTTGATTCATTTAATGTACCACTCCCTATTCTGGCAGTTTTTAGGGTTAGGGCTGAGGTGGCACGATTCTGGCCACTCTATTGATTATAACCCTAGCCGTCCTTTGGGACTTGGCTAGCTATAAAAGGGGGAGTCCCCCTCATTTGTAAGACATTAGGATTCAGAACCAGAGTAGACATTGAGAGAGCATTAGCCTTAGAGCTAGATAGTGTAGTAGTGTAGAGCATTTTTTTTGCATAATTTGGAGAAGAGAGAAAGTTTTCCCTTTTGAAAACTTTTGAGGAGATTGTTGTGTAATACATTTTATGATAATAGATCTTTTCATTGATGGTGAAATTCGTCTTGTCATGAAATGCTAGCAAGGTTTCTTCTTCCTTTCGTATCCAAGTAGAGTAAATTCATGCAAGTAGCTTACTTTGGGTGTGTGGTATTTCATTGAGATAGCTTCATTTTATTCCATACCACTAGCGGCTTGTTGATGATAAGTCTGCCTTGCGTGGTCAACTGGACATCATCTTGTGTTTAACTTCGGTTATGGCTTACATACTTATATGCGTTGTTCTGATGGTGTACGTATGTTAAACTATAACTTGAATACCTTTCGCTATCCCCTTTGAAGATTGCACCGATTTTGCTGAGGCTGTCCGACGGAGGCTAGGTGAAATCTGGTTGAAGTCTATTGAGACGAAGCCCCACATACCTTGCATTTAGAATAGAGTACAAATTTCTTAGGCCCTTTCCCTTTCACTTTCCGCATACCTCTTGTTAGTTTTAGAAAAGGATACACATTGCCAAATCATACACGTAAGAATCCCCTTCAAATTACATATCAACTGCTGACTGTGAGAAGTCTGAACAACTACGTAAGTCCCCTTGACATACCGGCAATATCACATCAAGCCAAACTGAGCCTATTCGCACTAAAGGAACCTTGGAGTTGAACGCACGAACTTTCTGGCAATCTTAGCGTGCAGAATACTTTGATCAAGAGAGAATAGAGCGTCCGTTGGGCGACTTTGTTCTGTGTTGGTGCGGTCTCAAAAACCACGTCAACAGAACTGGCGCTAGAAGGAGGGCTTTCAAGGATTCTTCGCAGCGAAGCAGTCATTTTCAAATAAGAAGGGATTTCATTGAAAAGAACTTCATTGGAGAAAGAAATTATCATGAGTAAAGATGGTGCTACCGCATAGAGAAATATTCCCAGTGTTGCAGCCTACCTTGGGATTCAACGACGACCAGGAGGACATTCTTTCAGGGTTGAACAATCTTGCTTGGAAAACAAAGGAGAGCTACGCCCAGTACATGAGAACTTGCTTCGTGTTGGAGGAAGAAGAAGAAAAGGCCATTGAAATCCAAGTTGCAATTGAGAGGAATTTGCTCGATCAGAGACTACCACTCGCTCCTCTTCCTCGCCGACAGTGATCAACTACATCCTGGATCGCATTAGCTCATTCTCACCTGATAAGTTGAAAAGAATTCTGAGGTCCACGCCAAGCTCATCCAAAGACTTTGTGGAGTTAGAATTGCCTACTAGAACAAGGAAGAAGAAAGAGAGCCGTCCAAGCAAAGAAGTGTTGTCAAACGAAGAAGCTCAGTCTAGTGAAGAAAGCGGAGAAGAGATTACAAGTTTATTCCGAACTCCACCAAGTGTTTCAAGGTTTGCTCAACCCAAAGCCGTTCAAGTTACTACACCAGTGTTTGTTCAGCAACAACCACCAGTTCAAGTTACCGCAACCCCAGTTATCGTATATCAGAGGAGGTATCCAAATCAAACAATGGCTCAACCAGGAGTCCAACCTGCTCCTAACGGTGCTACTTGGCTAGTCACCAATCCATCTCCTCTTGAGTTTGCCGATTATCACGATATGCCAAAGAATCCGGAGCATTTCTGCACCAAGTACCAAGTCCATGATCCGAACCGTTCTGCGGAGGATCACATTAAGATGTTTGAAGATCATTTGCGAAACCGACAAATTGCCTACGCAGATGTGGCTTGCAGACTGTTCCCGTATTCCTTGGGAGAAGAAGCACACTTTTGGTTTATACATTTGCCAGTTGGGTCCATCCGAACGTGGGAGCAAATGAAGGAGGCTTTCATTGGGAAGTTTGGTATTCCCATCACCCCAGTGGAGCTTTTCCGTCAATTCACGGAGGTGAGGAGACAAGACAAAGAACCTATTCATGCCTTCAATAACAGATTCCAAAAGGCTCTTACGAGGTTGCGTACTCCGTATATGGTTCCCGATGCAAGGGAAAATTACTATGCAGCCTTGGACCCATTGACCGCTATGTTCGTGAGGCAAGCTCATCCCATTCCAGCAGACATGAATCAAGCATATGCTAAGGCTGTTGAAGTAAGTCAGAATATGGGCCAAAACATAACTGGACCCTCTTTGTACACTGGCTTGGTCACCACAAATAATCAAATGCAGACTCTTGCTCCAGCCTGGAATCAACAAGTTCCAGCATTGAATCCAATTCCGCAACCTGCTTATCATGTTACACCACCATCAGACCAATTGATTCTCCATCCTGGGGTACCCTTATCCCAGACTCCAGCTACACAGCCTGTCTATCTCCAGAACACGGTACCTGCAACAAGGACACAAGAAGAGAAAGACGAAATGAAAGAATTAGTAGAGCAAATGAAAAGGCTGTCATCTGAGGTAACTCACCTCAGAAATCAAAATAACCAAATGCAATCAATGATAAAGAATTATCAGGCACATCCAGGTGCCAATCGAGGATATCACAATAATCCTCAACAGCATCAAGATGCCCATCAAGGACATGGACACGACAACAGCCATGGGTATCGAAACAATAATCAAGGATATCAGAAGAGGTCCTGGAATACTGGACCTAACAATGGAGGAGTTCCATCACCGCTGGATAACCCGCCACCTCCAGAAAATCGTTCCACTGACAGAGTATTTCTGGCAGAAGCTGCTATGTCAGGATGGTGTCGGCTTCATAACACAAGTCAACACTCAGAATTACAATGCCATGAGTTTCAAGTAGCAGCCGATATCTTTAAAGGAGAAGTGAAAAGCACGGAAGGTACTGAAAATCCTCCGACCACTGGATATGAGATTGTACCAGTGCAAAGATATGACCAGGCACTAATCATAGAAAGTGTCAATCTTGTGTCCGAATACCAGAACTACGCCCCACCAGAGGTTAATTATAGATTTCCACCAGCTTCGGCTAACGGTCCCGTGGAGGCGCCAGATACTCAAGTTTATGAGGAAGCTCAAGTTTATTCAGAGGCTCAAACGTATTCAGAAGTTCAAGGTACTTATTCAGAAGAGCCATATGACCAGGGTAACTACATTTTCCCACCTCTCAATAACAGTGTTTTGGTAGAAGGGAGTAGAGAGGTGCAAGCATTCCAGACTTCCGGAGGAGCAGCACCTAAGGTGTACCAGAGGACTTATCACCAGAAAGAGCCTTTGACGTCCTCTATTCCTCCGAATAACTTTGCAACCCCGCCGAATCCAAATGCAAGTAACAATCCGAATTTGCCTCGGGATTCTCCGGAGTATAGACAGCAGAACGTGATGCAGAATAGAAATGGACAACAAACTGTCCAGCAACAGCCAATCCACGTGATGCAGCGTCCTCAAAAGGACAATCTTCCAAGAGATGATATGAAAAGATTAAGTTCTTACGTGCTAGAGGAAGTGAAGAAGATAAAGGTTAGTCTTCCCTTGTATGAGTTGATGAAAATCTCTGAGGTTAGAGATACAATTTTGGGAAGTCTATATGAGACACCAGTTGCGAAAAGTACACCTCAGGAAACACCTAGTTCATCAAGGAATCCTCCAGTAAATGTACAATCCCGTCCTGTGCAGAATGCAAACATGGTGGAGGAAGTGTCGTATGCGTCGTTTAACGCTTGGGAAGCTCCACAGCAGTCGCAAGGTTTTGTGGGCGTAGTACAAGGATCTTCAAGTGAACCTGAGAAGCCAAGGACCGAGGATAAGAGAAGAGTTAGATTCAGTTTGCCCGCAGAACAAAGGCAAGAGCAGACCCAGAAGGTCACCCGTGATAATCAAGTTTCACCATGGGATGAAAAGAATGAAAGAAAGAGCATTGTACCCGAGGAAAAGAAGAACCCAGTTGTGTTCTATCAGGGGAAAGATGAACCAGCCCCATTTTTGGTATCGGTCAGAATCTTTGGGAAGTTATTACACAATTGTCTGATTGATTCCGGTGCTTCTAGCAACGTCATGCCATTGAAGGTGTGTCAAAGGTTGGGTATAGTCCCGTTGCATACTACAAAGAAGGTGACTCAACTAGACAAAACTGAAGTACCAGTGGTCGGGGAGTTAAATAATATTCATATGCAGTTGTCAGCTGATCCCCGAATCCAGAGCTGTATAGACATATCAGTGGTTGACATACCGGATGGGTACGGCATGTTACTGAGCCGGGACTGGGCAAGAAAGCTGAATGGGTACATTGCAACAGACTTCTCCCACATGTGGCTTCCATGGAAGGGAGTCCCAAATCAAATCAGGGTTGATAGTACACCGAGATTGAAGCTGATGATCACGGAATATGGAGAAGATAATGAGATCATGTTCGTACAAACTGATTTAGGCTCGTATAGGCATGTTAAGCAAGAAGTATTAATGCTACAAAATGCAAACGAGGGAAGATGTTTGGAGGATACCACGAGCTCCACCGAAGTGTTGATTGAAAGTGACTCGAGTGATAGTGAAGGTGGAGGAACCTTTGAGAATTTCAGGGACTTTGTCCTGAACAGTGTAAGACAAGAAACAGAGTTAGGGAAAGATGCTTCAATTAAAAATTTGCTGCTCCCCAACTGGTGCCGAATACACGAAGCACTTCATTCAGAAATCACTTGTGCCATGTGCAAGGTGGCACTAGAACAAGTTGCAAGGCTTGTTCCCCATACCCACATGTTAAGTCACAGGATTCGCCGAATTTCATACTTGAAATTCGAAATTCGGCGAACTTCAACAAAACTTTTAAAAATCGTTAATATTCGCCTTTATATTCGTACGGTAAACAGGCCATGAAGTTTTTATTGAAGTTTTTAGGTTTACAAACTCCAGTTGGCGCTGGGGTCCCCGAAATATGATGCACACGATGAGACCGTCGAAGAATACCAGTCGGACCAACAGTTACACTTTCGTTTTGATTGCCAGGGTCTTCCGTCGCGATCTGTTGTTTCTTTCACTTGTGGTTTTGTTCGGCTTCTTAAAATCTTTGACCTTTGTGGCTTTAAATAGTCGCCTCAAAGGCAAGAAATTCACGGCCTCAAGAATAACTGCGACCTGCACACAACAAATCACGTGGCTTTTTCCAAAACCACGTCCTCCACTAGAGAAATCACGCCTATAATGGACAAATCGCGGCCTCACAGATGCAGTTCTTACCTCCAAAGAGTAAAAATGCACCTCCATCGGGCCAAAATGGGTCGATTAGGTTACTTTTTAAATTCAATGTCTTTATAAAATGTAACTCGTCATTTATATTTCTAGTAAAATATATTTTCTAAGATTAAGTATTATTTTATTTGAATTGAACTTTTATTAAAAATTTAAGATTGAATATATTTATATTTAATATTATTTTCTTTTATTGTTTTATTGAATTCTATTTTTAATGTGAACATTTAATATAGCACTTGGGATCTCGGTGCCATAATATAAGCAAAGTCTAATTTTAATATATATACCTACAATCTCGTGCTAATTCAAGAAAACTGTGAGAATAATATTTTAATATTTTATTATTTAATAATTATATTTAAAGTTCAATAGTTTTAATTTATTAATATAGTATCATTAGTTATATTTATTAAAAAGAAAAAAAATTTGACATAAGGCGAATTTGATCCGAATTTTATACTTTTCAAATTTTTTCCTTGCCGAATTTTATCCGAATTTCATTGTTGCCGACTAATTAATCTCTAATCTCAGACTTCAGATTGCCAAGAAGAACATCAAGAAGAAAACGAGATTCTAATAGGACATCAAAAGATGAATGAGGAGAATAGTGTTGTGATAGGAGAAATTGTAAAAAATGATACGACTCAGTCAAAAGATAAAGAAAAGACTCCAGAGGTCTGCAATCAAGAAGAGACACGTGTTCAGTCTCCCAGCGCCCCTACAAATGATCAAATATGGACTTTAAGGTTTGATGGATCAAAGTCAAAGAAAGGAAACGGAGCAGGATTTGAATTGGTTAGCCCAACAGGAGAAGCTTATTTGGGTTCCTATAGGCTCCAGTTTTCATGCACCAACAACGTTGCTGAATATGAGTCCTTGATCCATGGATTACTCCTTGCAATTCAGAGGGGAGCCAAGATTGTACACGCTATTGGAGATTCTGACATTGTGGTCCGACAAGTAAGGAAGCAGTTCGCCTGCCATGACAAGAGATTGAACCGTTATCGGAACAGAGTTTGGGACCTAATAGAAAGTTTTGATGCATTCAACATAAGGCAAGTATACAGATCTAAAAATACCGTTGCAAACTCTTTGGCACAAGCTGCCAGTTCTTTGGAACCACTGGCAATGGAGGGATTAAGGAAGTTCACAGTAGAGTTGGTTTCAACCCCGGCAATCCCTGATAACATAAAGAATTTTCAAGTGTTCGAGGACGACAAGCAGATTCTGGATTTTCTCACAAACTCAGGAGTGTTTGAAGCACAAATCATAGATGAGGAAGATACTGAAGAGGCTGAATATGATACAGAAGGGATATTGAATTTGAAGACTAATGTAATCCCAAAAGGGATGGTCGAGTTAGAAAGGCTATTTGATGCTGACAGATTAAGCAGAAATCAAAGCACGCAAGGCAATGATTGTGAACCTGTCAATCTAGGAACAAGTGAACAAGTGAAGAATGTGTTCATTGGAAAGGTTTGCACACCTGAAGAGAAGGAAGGCATCTTAAAAGTCATGAAAGAGTTTCCAGAGGTGATAGCCTGGGGATATGAAGATTTAAAGACATATGATACATCACTGATTACACATACAATACCACTAAAGCCAGGCAGCAGGCCATTTAGGCAGAGGCAGAGGCCAGTGAATCCATTGCTAGAACCATTAATTTATCAAGAAGTCAAGAAGCTCCTTTCAGCCAGAATTATTTTTCCAGTGAGGCACTCCACGTGGGTCGCCAACCTCGTGCCTGTCAGAAAGAAGAATGGAGAGATAAGATTATGCGTAGATTTCCGCAATTTGAATAGGGCCTCTGAGAAAGACAACTATCCCTTGCCTTCATTAGATGAAGTGTTGCAAATAGTGAATGGCTCACAAATGATGTCCTTTTTGGACGGATACTCGGGCTACAATCAAGTGATGGTTGAACGTGAAGACCGATTGAAGACTGCGTTCACCACGAAATGGGGAACCTTTGCATATAGAAGAATGCCTTTTGGCCTGATCAATGCAGGGGCCACTTTCCAACGAGCAATGGACATCGCTTTTCGAGACCTTGTCGGAAAGTGCATAATAATTTACATGGATGACTTGACGGTGTTCTCGAAGAAAAGAGGGGATCACGTTGAAGATTTAAGAAAGATATTTCAGAGATGCAGAAGATTTGGTGTTTCCCTCAATGCCAAGAAATGTATATTTGGTGTCACCGAAGGAAAACTGCTAGGTCACGTTATTTCAGAGAAGGGTATATCAATTGACCCTGAGCGTATTGAAGCCATCTCAAGGATTGGTTTGCCTGGCACTCAGAGAGAGTTAAGATCATTCTTCGGCAAGATCAATTTTGTCAGAAAGTTTATAACTGGATTTGCCGAGATAGTGAGGCCACTGAATGCAATGTTGAAGAAAGATGCAAAGGTTGAATGGACTCCACAGACTAGAAAGGCTTTTGATGAGATCAAGCAAGCTATAGTGGACGCTCCAGTGCTGGTCAGTCCAGACTACACAAAGCCTTTTTATTTGTATTCGTTTGCCTCAGAGCACACATGCGCCGCAGTACTAACTCAAAGAACTGAAGAAAAAGATGAGCATCCAATTGCTTTTATGAGCTCACCGTTGAAAGAAGCAGAGTTAAGATACCCAAGCATTGAGAAGCAAGCGTATGCTTTGGTGAAGGCCGTCAAGAAATTTAGACATTACATCTTGAGGAGCAAGATCCACGCGATTGTTCCAGACGCCACGGTGAAGATTTTGTTAATGCAGAATGAGTTAGGTGAAAGAAGAGGAAAGTGGGTCGCCACTTTGCAAGAGTATGATATAGAGATACAGCCTATGAAGTCAGTCAGAGGACAAGCTTTGGCACAGACTATTGCAATGGTTGGCCCAGAACTAGTTCAACAGACCTATGTATTAGAGGAAGTGTCTCCCGGAGAATGGTACGATGACACAGTATATTACTTGCTGAATCACAGATGCCCTCGCCATTTGAATCCTGTGCAGCGGAGAGCATTAAGAATGAGAAGCCAAAGATTCATGCTTCAAGGATCAGTCCTCTATAGGAGGAACTATGAAGGTATATATTTGAGATGTGTAGGAAAACAAGAAGCAAAACAGTTGATGGAACACTTCCATGAGAAATTTGGAACCGGACACGGAGGAAGTCTAGCCACAGCTCATCAAATCCTGAGAGCTGGTTATTATTGGCCCACGCTTTTTAAAGACACATATGAGCATGTGAAGGCTTGCCACATATGCCAGACAGCGGCTAATAGAGGAAGGCATCCCGCTATGCCTTTGCAACCAGTGATTGAAGTGAGACCATTCGCAAAGTGGGGATTAGATTTTATTGGTGTGATCAATCCACCGTCATCAGGCCAGCACAGATATATTTTGACAGCAACAGACTACTGCACCAAATGGACAGAAGCTCAAGCGTTGAAGCAGTGCACGTCAGAGGTGGTTATCAGATTCCTTGAAGAAAATATTGTGACAAGATTTGGATGCCCCCACGTTTTGGTCAGTGACAATGGTTCAGCCTTCTCATCGCTGAAGTTTTCCAACTGGGCTTTTGAGTACGGAATTACATTGAGGTTTTCCTCCAATTACTATCCGCAAGGGAATGGACTAGCAGAGTCCACAAACAAGAATTTATTGAATGCCATTAAGAAGTTACTTGACAAAAATCCGAAAGATTGGCATACACAGTTGAGGTTTGCTCTTTGGGCAGACAGAATAAGAGCAAAGAGTTCCTTGGGAACATCTCCATATCACTTGGTTTACGGGCAGGATCCAGTGTTTCCAGTCCAGTTAAGGATCCCTACTCTTCAGTTTATTCAGGAATACCTCGAAGGAGAGGATCAAGTTCAGACAAGATTGTCCCAGCTAATGCATCTAGAAGAGAAAAGAGATGAAGCTCTTGAGAATCTAACGAAGCACCAGGCAGTGGTGAAGAGATGGTTTGATAAACAGGCTAAGATCAAGTCGTTCAGGATTTCTGACTTGGTTTTATATTGGGACAAGGCCCACGAGAAAAAGGGTGATCACGATAAGTTCGACAAGTTGTGGTTGGGCCCGTATCAGATTTCTGAAATCCTTGGGGATAATGCATTTAGATTGCGTACATTGACAGGGGAGGATGCCCCGTTGCCCGTCAACGGACAGTTCCTCAAGCATTATTTCCAGTCTTAGGTTCTCTCCGAGAGCCTGCTTTGTAAAATAGTTAGATTAGGGTTTGCTTTCCCGTTTGTTTTCTTTCCGTTCGCTTTCCTGTTTTTCGTCCGTTTTGGTTTTGGTTTGTTGCCCTTTGGGTTTTTGGTTTGGCGTTTCCGTCCCTTGAGTTGTCCGCTCAAGTGGTTTTGGTTTGGAATGGGCAAGGATTTAGGGTTTTCCCGTTGCGATGGGGTGATGATGTTTCAACTTTCATAACATGGTTTCTTTCCACTGGAATTTGCATAAATTTTTGAAAAGAATTAAGATTGTTTTCCTCTTGTTATCATCCAGTTAGAGATCGAACTCGTCTCGGGAGGTTAACCCGTTATTGTATCTCAACACACGAGCCTAAAGACCTTAAAAATCTTACCTATCTCCACTCTGAGTCATTTTGGTTTCTTGGGAAAGGTTTTGGCAGGTGAAAATCTTACATCTTGCTTCAGCGCCACTGCAATTCTCAAACCCATTGGAGGCTTCATTGCCTGCCAGCCAATTGAGGAATTGACGGAGAAATCAAGCGAAGAAAAGAGAATATGCTTAAAAGAAATATCTGAAAAGAAAAGAAAAATGAGAAAATGAAAATGAAAGAAATATCATGAAATATTGGTTTTGGGAACATACGAGTAACTCCACCGGGGCTATGGACGCCCGGCCGGCAGTGGAGCAATATTCGTGAGAATTGTAGCGATAACCTCGTCGGGGCTATGGACGCCCGACTGGCAGCGAGGCAATGTCCAGGATGCTTTTGAAGTTAAGATATTTATATAACCTACTACGGCCGATTCCGGAAGCCGACATGGTTCAGAGATGGAACGAATGCACACACTCACAGGGTTTTAGACGAAAGTGTTTTGATCCAATATCGGATTCTTCTCCCCTTTTGAGTAAGTGTCCTTTTCCGTATGATGGTATGAGGAAGACTAATCTGAGTTCAATTCTTAAAGTGTTTTTCAACACTTTCCCGTGGAGTCGCCAGATGTTGTGACCTTTTCACACATCGCCCCATTCAGATGGGGACCCCCCTATTTTTGCTCCGTTCCGGTCTTTTGGCTTGGGTTTTTTCTCGCTCTCTCGCTCTGTCTCTTTTCTGGTGTCCGTCTTTCGGGGGGGTTGTGTCGTCATTGAGCTTAAACATGAAGATATTGGCTAATTCTAAAATTAGGGTTTCATCATTTTTTTTGGTCAAGTCAAGGTCAAGTAGGGCCAGTAAATTGAAAATTGAACTTAGCAATGTTGTCGGTAGACATCCAGCAGGCTTCCAGCCAGTTTTCATTGAATTCCGAGATACTTACTATTTTTAGTAA
>VDFB02124467.1:0-13348 GCA_007258455.2 Sequoia sempervirens | reverse complement strand
CTCGCTTACCGTGCCGTTACCAGATCGAGGGTGGTGCCTACGTGGAGCTTACCGACGTTCAGTCAGAACTCCAGGCACTCATTCATACCATTTTCAGTGGGGAGACAGTTGGCTGTAAGGTTACTCAGCTTACAGTCATGTCAGCATTGTTTGATGAGGCAGCAAGGACTAGGGGCGAACTTCAGTCTCAGATCACAGCTGGTGAGGATATGCTACATCGACATAGTGTTCTTCGTCAGAGTCTCATAGCTCCAGACAGTGATGCAGTTAACAATCTCGTTGAGGGATTGATTGCTCGAGATCACACATAGTGAACTTCAGTTCCCACCTCTCAGGATAGACATTACACACACGAGTTGAACTGGGTGTTATCCTTTCCAGTTAACTCGAAGTTGTCATTACATGCATATCTATTCTCAGGACTCATTTCTTCACACTTGGAGTTTTATTTAGGGTTTTACGTTAACTGATGTTAGTCTTCCAGTTAACTTGCTTTCAATAAGGACGTGCATGCTCGCACAATTGTCCATTTTAGATTAGATGTTTCAGTCAAACTGAGGGTAGTTCCCAGTTGACTGTATAGTTTACTTAATTAGGGTTTGGCGATTGCTTGCATGCATTGCAAGAACTGTAGATGACTCAAGGTGATTTTAGGGTTCCCTACACCTTGATGTATATAAATAAGAGCTTTTGTTCATTTGTAAATAACTTTTGCTTGAGAGAGAAATATATGCTGCGCCTACCTTGCCCTCAATATTGCTCTTTTTGGTATTTGTTCATGTGTCTTCACTATTGCAATTGATTGTTATGCCACATAGGGTTTCGAAAGATTGTAATGCTGAATTCTTTCCATAGTTTAGGTATATCTGTTTGAGCATCTTTATCATTGAAATCAATTGTTATGCCACATAGGGTTCCAAGAGATTGAGGTGATAAGGCTGTTTTGTGTTAATTTACCATTG
This sequence comes from Sequoia sempervirens, assembly GCA_007258455.2. Taxonomy (NCBI): domain Eukaryota; kingdom Viridiplantae; phylum Streptophyta; class Pinopsida; order Cupressales; family Cupressaceae; genus Sequoia; species Sequoia sempervirens. The sequence continues at coordinate 12,386 of VDFB02124467.1, read as the reverse complement.
TGATCGATCGTTATGCCACATAGGGTTTCGAGAAGTTGCAGCGATAAATCTGTTTTGTGAAATCTTTATCAATATAATCGAAGGTTATGCCACATAGGGTTTCGTGAGATTATAAAGATAAAGGCTGTTTTGTGAAGGCTTTGCTGTTTCGATCAAGTGTTATGCCACACAGGGTTCCATAAGATCGTCTTAGTGAATTCTTAAATCTGTTGTATCCAATAAGCTTGTTTAGATTGAGATGATAGTTGTGCCACCTTGCCCTCAAGTAGAGAGTCTAAACATGCTTATCGTCCGATAGTCAACCTTGCTCCGTTTCCTCTTGCTCTGTTTTCCTGAGGAGATTGGATAGATATAAGTTGTAGTTTAGTTGATTTGCAAAACCAAAGAAAACTCAGCTGCAACGTGTAAGTTCTTTCAAGAAAGCCTTGTGCCTCTAGCAGCTGAAACAAAAAGACAGGACATAGTTTTAGCTTATTTTCCTTTGCAAGTACATTTGTCAAAGCATAACGAGGGAGCTTCCCCTCCATAATTTGAAGAGCACTCATTGCGTAGTGTGCATAGGCTGTTCATAACAACTTCTACCAGAGGTGTTAGTTGTTACGCCAACACATATACACTCTAAAAACACAACCGATTGAACCAACAACAGATGAATGATTTGGGCTTCGTCCACCACAACCTTCATCTTTGCTTGAATAAAAATTGTGATAAGAAACTTTCCAATTATGACTTTCAATAATTTTCTATTTTTTTAACATACACTAGTAGGTTGAGAACTTATGCTTTCATCATTGCTAACCTCAAGTAGAATTGAAGATGATCAACCAATTGATCCTAATTCTGAATGGACCACAACCAAGGAGGAGCCTACATTTAGTGAAGAGGACATAGATGTCCTTAATGAGTTTTGGATGATCATGAACATGCTTGGTTGGACAAAATGATTGCAAACACAAAGGCTGCAGGAGCATCAACTTCTGCTTCACACATATAGTCATGGCTGCTTAGAGATAATTTGCATTTTGAATTTTGTATTCTCCCATTTTGTTTTGTTTATGTCAGTTGACTAAAGACTTGAGTAATGACTAATGAGTCTATGACATTGACAATATCTAGTTGTATTCTTAAAATTAAGACTAGACACTTGAAATTTGAGGAGAATTCAAGAGTAACTGACATCATTCAAATTTTGAATCTTTATTTATGTCTATTTGGACCTTGTTTCTCTTTCTACACACTCTATTTGGCATGGCATAAATAACATTTGCAGTTTTCTCCCATGTTTTTATGAATATTTTAGCATCTTTTGATTTGTCATGTTTTTCCTAAGTTTTCCCCATTTTAAATCCATGTAATTGAATCCATTTATACTTTTGGTTTGTTGTGCCATTGCCGTGTACATATAATGTAACTATGGTATCCAGATCCTCATGCATTTAGCCATTAGCATATTTAATATGTTTTTTCTTTGCCTTCTCATTTTGCATGTAAGGTGAAAAAAATTGGTGCTGTGATCCCATTCCTAGAGTCATTTTGTTCTTGAATTTAGTTTTCAAAAGATTTCTTCACACCTATAGATGTCATCCAATTGAGCAGCAAAGCTTCTTTCTTCTTCTCTCAGGGAATCATATGACTCTTCTAGGAGACGTTCTCATTCAATCTCATCTATTTTAGATTCATGGAGATCCTTTCCCTAAAACATCTTCCTAAAGACTTAAGTATTTCATTCTTTCAATTTGATTTTAATAAATTTTAAATTTCTTAACATATACATCTTTGTGCCATGATCTATAATTTGAATGAGCCAAAATCTTGTTATAAGCCTTTCCAACTTTGGATTTTCCATCAACATTTTTCCAAAGTTGAAAGGCAGTCTTCTAGGAATCTTATCCTTACCTATGACCAAGGCCATTCATCTGATCCAACTTATTCTAGGAATTCCAGCCTCATTTTGAACAAACCAAGAGATCAAGATCAAGAATCTATCAACTCTTTCTGCAATAAGGTTAGGACCTTTGCTTATGTTGGCCCAGGTGAACCATCTTCTGTGTGGTTTAACATCCCAACAATCTGAATCCTCAAGGAAGGAGATGAGTCTATCCTAACATTTCAGTCCCGCAAAACTATAAAATGGGACTCTTGCCATTTTCATACAGCCTTGAATCTCATTCCAACAATTTTCGTTGACTTGCTTTGGGGTCATAAACTTTGAAAATGACAAATAAATTTAGATAGATTTTACCAAGCACACCATCCAATAATCAAAAACTTTGCTAATAAAGAGTCACAACCTTATCAAGTTTTGTTTCCTGTAGCAGAACCATATCTGGATTATTTTTCTCCAAGAGTCTCTGGAGCAGACATCTCTTGGACGGGAAATTAAGCCCCCTAATATTCCAAGAAAGAATCCTCAAGGAGAAAACTTAGATCTCTTGGTGCTTGCTAAGATGTCTTCCAATTATGATTGTTGTCTGTTGCAACTTCAACTAAGGAGGCATTTTGAAGAGGCACTTATTTATTAGGACTTCCCAGCTTATTTTGGGCATGTTGACTGATTTGAATTTACCCTTCATAGGGATTACTTCTAACTAGGAGAATACCGGAATTTCCTTATTTTGGGCTAGCAAGAACCTGATTTTCTCCCAGCTCCTACAGGGGTCTTTCTAGATCACCTTTGAATTCATACTCTGCAATCATCCCTTTTATTCTTCCTATGTCTGTATCCTAAAACTGTCTCTTTTACTTTCACCAGCTTCCTTTATAGTGGCATCCTTTTCCTTTCTTCTTTCCTTTATAATTCCTTTTCTTGGCAGTGTTTTTCCTTTTTAGCTTCAAAAAGCCATCTCCACTCTTTTCCAACTTCTTGGTTACCTTCTGACTAATTTGGCTTCTATATTGCCAGACATTCTCTAATAAGATGGCCATATTCATAACATCCTCTGCATCTGAAAGGAATACTCTCATAGTCTAGGGTCTACATCCATTTGACTTCGTCTCTTTTCAAAGCAAGGCTTTTGGGAAGGGAGGAGATGAGGTCCATCTCCACACAGATCCTAGCATAAACTAGATGAACTTTGCCATGAAAAGGTCGGGATGTATCAATTAGCACTCCCAAAGATTTTGCTATCATGTTGAAAGATAATGTGACCGAAATTCCTGAGAGCATATAAACATATCCAAACCAATGTCATTGAAGGGATTTCTTCTGTAGGATGGAAGACAATTTATTAGTACTTCATTAAAACGCTCGTGTTATTGAAGAAATAGGGGCCTCCACCAATAACTCCATCACAGTTATGTTCATTAGCAAAAGTTACAATGAAATATCCTTTAGCACATGATTGAATTTCATTATCTCCATTTGTTTTCCAATTTCTTCAAGTCTAGAATTATAGATCTTCCAGGGGGATCTAAGCATCATGTAATCTGCAAATCAAACTCCTTCCATGGAAGGATGAAACATTTTTCCTAAATTCCAGAAGATCAAGATTAATGATTGGAGATTCCTCCACGGCTAGCATACACAGATGTGATCCCATTGTCATCTAACCAATCTTCTTCCCTCATGTAACCATTAACACATCAATTTCCTTCTCTCTAAGGGACAGGCGAGATCCTGCCAACAAATCTCTAAAAGAACCACCGAAAAGGAGCTGAATTATCTCCAGCCTTGCCACATAACTGAAGAACCAGTAAATCAAAGGATTTCAAAGATCAGAAAACATAGAAGAAACGCCATCAGAACTAGCTTTCAAGAAACCCTAGCAGAGCTCATCCTTTTCCTCTCAATAACTTAACTGTTGAATGTTAAATTGAAATTTTATCATTTGAAGGACAAGTAAATGCAGAATTTTAGATAAATTGATTAAACAAATGGAGGTCTGTTTTAGCGTGCATAATGTAAATGGGGTACAAAGACTTTGTTTGCACATCTGAAAATGTCCAGTCATGCTCTTATATGGCGGTAAAAATATTTAACGTATTTGACAGTGTTGTTTTAAGCAATGAATTTAAATGGTGGAGATATACCAAAGTAGATAACTTTGCTAATCTGATGAGAAAAAGTGAAGGCAAGATATCTACTGTAATGCTTCAAAAGTTCAGACTACAGATTTCTTTATACGTTTGCCCTTGTTACTTATAAATAATATCTCCAACTCACCTAGTGGTGAAGCAGCAAAGCACAGGGCAAAGAGAATCGCATCTATTGGGGACATCAAAAAGACTGAAAACCCAGGTAAAATTTAAGAACACTGAACTTTGTGAGGTGAAATAAATTCATACAACAAAAGCAATGACCCCGGTATCTGAAAAAACTAAGTTCTCCTTTCTTGAACTGAAAGCCACAATTATTTGTAAAGATAATGTAAAGAAATCTCTTAATCCTATGGTGCCAGCCTGCCAGGCGTGGTCCATTTTCCTTTCCTTGCCAATATTAACATGGAATCTCCGGTCTAATCTCAACTTTTTTATGCATTTTCTAAAAGTCATCATAAACAATTTACTCACCTAAATTGGTCGCTTTTTGAAGAGGATTGTTATATGCAGTTAAAAAGCACATACCAAATGCTGCATTTTCTTGGTGCACACATCCAACCATTTTCCAAATAAACTTTGTGAAGACATTACACATTATTTATATTGTAGCAGGTTGTAACAACAAAAATGAGCCAAATGCACACATGCACCAAAACACCCATTTATTGGAATACAAGATACAATACAACATACCTACAGCATTGTTCTGATGATGTTGTCATTTGCATTATCTCACCGGTAACAAGATGTTCCAATACCTTTGACAATAGTTCAACAACCTACATGAAGTTATAAGTTAGATATGGAAGTTCACATCAGTTATTGTGCAAATTTAACTATATATTATCAATCTATTGCCCAATTGTTGAAAGTCAAAACAGTTTGTTTGATGGCAACTATTATCCAATCTGTAAGCAGCTTCTGTACTGTTTGCTATATCATAAGAATGAAATTGAAACAAATGTGAAAATGAGACTTCCAAACAAAAAATGTTTAAATATATAACATCCTACTACTAAATATTAAAATAGCAGAATGTAACATGGAAACGTATGTTAGCAGAAGACAACACTTGTCCCAACATCAAAACCCTAGGACAAAAATTGATTCATGAATTCTCATGAAGCTTAAATAAAGCGAATCCTTGATACAAATATGAATGAAAAACTCAACTACTGTGTAATAAAACTGAATTTTTACTTCACAACACCATATGATAGACATTCAAATGTTTAAATTTTCACTACATATCACCAAGTAAACTAAAACCAACATACTAATAAGATAAAAGCATGAACCCAAACAACTAAATTAATATTGCATATCCCACAGACATGTATTCAAATCGACATACATAAATTTCAGGCAGCCTGCCTGAGAACCTCCAAAAAAAATTTCCAACAATAACTTGGCCTTAATTGCCAGACATGTTGCACATGAAATAAAGCAGAAAACCTTAATTCTATAACTCAGAACAACTGACTATTTTGAATTCTACATCTTTAATATGATTTGGTTTAGATAAAATGCCTCCGGCATGCAATTAAAAATATAAAATGACCCATTTTAAAACAATACAAATGCACACACTCACAAGAAAGTAGCCAAGATATATAAAGGAATGGACCCAAAGGACCTAGCAGTATGTTTAGCCATACTTGTCACAGAAGTAAATATTAGGAATTGCAACATAACCATGAAATATTTGGTGGTTCTCAGTTGCATGTTTGCTTGAGGAATACACACATTTGAACCCAAAATTGTATTTGAGTTTCTAAACAAATCATACTGGTTGACCATTTGGAATTGATGTTAAATGTGATTTTATGATTAAGTCACTGCAGAGGTATCCAATCCTGTAGATCACCTGATGAGTTTTTGGCATAAGTGTGCATAATGTGTAGTATAGAGAAATTGTTGGGATGGTTTAAAAGTACTGCAAAAAATGTTAGCCTGCTTCAGGCTACAAGGGAACAATTCATAAGAGAAACTGAAAGGAAGGAATTACAACAACAAAAAGAATGAAAACCCTAGACAGGATTTGGCCAAATGATTTGAATTCCACTAGATAGAAAGTTTGATACCGCTGTAGATGCAGAACAAAATGGAATGGAAGCAAGAAAATGCAGCTACGTAAAAGACTATACAGCTAATAGAATTACTGCTCTATTTGATTCTGATTTTATTACTGAAAAAAATAGCTATTTTCTACACCCATTTAAAGCAATCACTAGTTCTGAAACTATTGAGAAGTAACCATAATAATCCCTCCTTTGAAGAACCTACTTAAATATGGTAATTCTGACCCCAAGGTTAACCATTCTTGAGGTAATTCAGAAATGAGATATGAGGATGGTTACCAGAAAACTATAGTAAACAAACAAGACCATGTCCCTATCCCCGTCCCCATAGCCACAGTTTTTGGTGAATAAATTTATATGTGATATAGCCATACCTTTATTCAATTACTAATGTTTTCTAATTTTAGTGACGTCCCCATCCATTCAAATTGGATTTAACCAGCAGCATATGTCAATATCAACCTTCAGTACTTTCTTCACAAAGCAGATCAAATTGTGAATAGCATAGTTAAGGCAGTTCTAGTGATAATAGCAGATGGAATCGTGCAAAATTCTGATTTACATGGTAGTGCACAGGTTCAAGGTACTCAAGCTGTGCAAATTGTTTATCAGACATATGTTCATCCTTGTCGTTGTAGGAAAATTGATGACTTCAGCTATGGTCACAGATGGTCCAGAAGTACTGAATGACAATCCCTACATAAGAAGAAACAACTCATGCTACAGTATGGCTTCATATTCTAGGCAAGCATATATACAAACGTCAAAATGTTGAAGTCAATTAAATTCGATAATTGAGATGAAATTCAAAAGATTGGTAGGATATTGGAAAACAGATACACCTGATGCATTGGTTATCAGAACAGATAGATCTACTACTAAATGAGGATGGGATTGTCTGATTTCTATTCCAATGGCAATCAAAGCACAGGTGGTAGGAAATGAAAATAACAAGGATGAAGACCAGTATCAAGATCATGCATTATAATTTTGAGGCTAAATTATACGTAGAGGAATCATCAACCAATGAAGAATCAATTCACATTCAAGCTCCATTTCTCGGTTTCTATAATAGCTTTGCTTATTGTTGTTTTTGTTCAGCATAACGCTACTTCAAAACTTTTACTTTTACAGAGCTCACCATTAATGAGATTAATTAATTTACATTAGAATTTCAGAGTATCTAACTGTTTTTTCTGCATATAACCCTTCATATTATTTAACTTTATCAAACCAGTTGTTTTCCCCCAGACTGTCCTGGATTCCAGATCAAATATGAGGGTATAAAGTAAAAGGATGAAAATAACATTAAATAATAAAACTAAAAGGATTATAAAGCACAATAAGTTTATCCATCAATGTGCTATAACAACTCAAAATAGCCCCATACGAAAAACATAAGAGAATAAAAGGATTACTGACAACTTAATCTACTTTGAAAGCAATGAGTGGAAGAAACCTGTAGCCCAATCTCAAAGGTACGTGTTGATGTGTTTTTCATGACCGCACCAACACAGAATAAAGTCGCCAACGGCTACCCTATTCTCTCTTGATCAAAGTATCCAACACGCTAAGATTGCGAGAGAGTTTGTGCGTTCAACTCCAAGGTTCCTTCAGTGCGAATAGTCCTAGTTGGCTCGATGTGATTTTCTGGTATTTCAAGGGGACTTACGGAATTGTTCAACAGCAGAGGAAGGGGTTTTCACAATTCGACAGATTTATCAATGAAGCACAGGTTTCCTATTCTAACCAGAAAGTACTGAATTTAAAATGGTGGCAGGGTCTAGAGAGTCTAAATTTTATTCTAAGTGCGGGATATGGAGCTCAACTTCAGCAAACTTCAACCGGACTTCGCTTTGCCTCGCGTCAGACAACTTCCACGGAGTCGGTGCAATCTTCAAGGGGGGTGACTAAAGATATTCAAACCACCACTTGACATGAAGATACCATCACAACGACGCATACCATCATTCAAACTGTGATTGAAGTTAGGCCCACAATGTTTCCAGTTGACCACACAAGGCGAACACACCGTTAGTGAGCCTGCTAGTGGTATGGATAAGCGAAGCTTGCTTAGATCAAATACCACATTCCATTATTACAATCTACTTGCATGAAATGAAATTTACCCTACTTTAAGCTACTATTCAAATCAGAAGGACGAAGAAACCTTGCTAGCTACTCACAACAAAAGACGAAATTCACCATCAATGAAAACTCTTTTTATTGAGAGAGTGTTCACAACAATTTCTTACAAAGTTTTCAAAGGGAAAACTTTCCCTCTTTTTCAAACTATCCTACTTGCATGATCGAAGCTTGCTTAGATCAAATACCACATTCCATTATTACAATCTACTTGCATGAAATGAAATTTACCCTACTTTAAGCTACTATTCGAATCAGAAGGACGAAGAAACCTTGCTAGCTACTCACAACAAAAGACGAAATTCACCATCGATGAAAACTCTTTTTATTGAGAGAGTGTTCACAACAATTTCTTACAAAGTTTTCAAAGGGAAAACTTTCCCTCTTTTTCAAACTATCCTATCAATCTATACTAAGCTATCTCTAAGCTATCACCTAGCTATCTCTCTATTCTAATCTCTATTGTCTAATTCTAATCTAATGAGATACAAATGAGGGGGGATGCCCCTTTATATAGCTGGCCAAGTCCAATGGACGGCTCAAATTACAATCGGCTGAATGGCCCAGATCGTGCCACCTCAGCCCTAAACAAGATTCACCCTAAAAATCGCCACAAAGAGGAGTGGGGTAATAAATGAGCAATTAATGGCCACCATCTTCTAGAAGATTCCTATCTGGAAACGTGTTCACACTATTCTTCTTTCTGACTGCAAACTGGATGGGTCTGGTGGCCACTGCTTCAACTTCTTGGACTAGTACAGCAGGCACATTCTTGATCTGAAACTTCAAGGTTGTAACCTCCTTCCTGCTTGACGACGATTTTCCTCTTTGATGTTGTTCTTCGACTTTGAAGTTCTCGAGGATCATTTCTAACCTTTGGGCCTTCATCTTTTCCTATCTTGGACTTGATCATTTCTTCCTTGCCACCCACCTGACTGTGTTGGGTGCACATTGGGTCTTCAAGGAGAAATTCCAACACTTAGCCATTTCTTGCAACTTTTCTTCTTTCATGTTTTGGGTGCAACCGAGATCTCGTGGAAGAGCTCGAAACTCATAACTTTATCTCCCTTTGAAGGTTGTAATATCATCGTGCTTCATCACTTCAAGTCATCGTGCTTTGGCCTTGACGTTCATCCTGCAAAACAGATAAAAAGAAGAGCATCAGAATACTTATAATATAAACTCACCTTACTTACCTGATTTTCATGCTTTAACTTCCAAGGTCCCGTTGTTTTTCTCTAGCCAACTTTGCTTTCTTCATGACTTAGAATATTTCCACATTATCATTCATCCCCTTTAGGTGCATCTGAAGACCTGAGCTTCCATTTTCATTCCTTATACTCCTTGGGCGTACTTCACTTTAGCATTTTGAAATCACCCTGTGAAAATATTAATTCAATTGCTCCCATTTCATTTCACTGGCTGAGGCGTTCACTCTAATATTTCATCCCACTTTGGCTCGAGAAAAAAAATGTTTTCATCAGGAATTTGATAAAAAATTATCTAGGCATTCAACTACAAATTCATCAGCCAAGGCATTTTTATGTCAACAACACATTTTATTCCTTGCCTTAGAAAATTTTTAAAATTTTCCTTAGGAAATTCATCAACCCAGTGCCCATCAAAAATCCCCATCCCGAAGGCTTCAGCAAACTATGGAAGACTTTAAAATCCATTCCTCATCGCAGACGTCCAATACCCAGAAGAAAATTCCCCTCAAAAAGCGTTGAATTCATGTGTCTCCAAATGAAGGGGTACATTTAATTTTTGAATTTTAAACCTTAAAAAAATATTTTGCCAACAATTTTATTCTTCATCTTCATCTCTAGGCGTATTTTCTTGCTCTGCCTTGAAAATTTTTATCATCTTCGTGAAGCTGGCACCCTCTAACGTATCTAAGCCAATTTTATTCATGCCTTAGAAAATTTCATCATCTCCATCATCTTGGGCGTATTTTCCTAAGGTGATATTTAAATATTAACACTTAGGAAAAATATTCTATCACCTAGCATGGGCGCATATAGTTATCAAGGAGGAATTAACTTCAATACTTGGAATATTTTCCTTCCAACATCTTTGGGCGCATCACACATGCCAAGGTGGACTCAACTCTAACGCCTTTGACTTAAAATATTTTTATTACCCTCAAGGTAAGTTGGGCACATTTCACATATGGAGGAGGATTTTGACTTCAACGCCTTTGCCATCTTTTTCATCCTTACCTTTAGCATGCATTTTGGGCGCATTTCACCTGTGAGGAAGACTTAACTTCAACGCCTTGGAATCTTTATTTGTCCTCATCTTGCATGGCGCCTTCAAAGGGTCAAGGAGGACTAACTTCATGCCGTTTGTCTTTTCCCAGCTTTATTTTCACTTGCCTTCAACGCCTTTGACTTGCCTTGACCCTTCTTCTTGCATGGGCGCATTTAGGGGTGAGAGGAGGATAACTTCATGCCTTAGATTCTTCTTGCATGCTTGATGATGAGGGCGCATTTGGCATGCTGAGGAGGATATTTTAAACACTTAGGATTTTTTAACTTTACCTCTCTTGACATGGGCACATTTTGAAGGTCTAGCAAGACTTATCTCTATGCCTTAGGATCTTTTTACTTGTCCCCACCTTAGATTCTCTTCTTGGGCGCATTTGGCATAGGGAGGTGGACTTAAGTCCAACACCAAGAAACTTTCTATCAACCTTTATCTCCTTGAGGTGGGCGCATTTTGATGGGTGAGCAAGATGTTGAGTTCAGACTTAGAATTTTCTAGCCTCCATCACCAGCTTGAGGGCACATTTAGGGGGTCCTGCAGGATGTTTTTCAAAGTTAGAAAATTTTCCATGGCTTGTCTCCAGTTGGGCGCATATGAGGGTGGCTACTTTCATTCTTGAAGACTTAGAAAAAATTTCAACTTCACTCCTTCTCACTTGGGCGCATATGCTAGGCTGAGCTTGAAGTTTCATTGCCTTAGACATTTTTCAAGGCTGATTATCCACTAGGGCGCATATGAGGCCTTGAGCTTCCAATTTGCAATACTTAGAATATTTCCCACTTCTTTCACTATTCAAGACGCCTAAGAGGGGGCCCACTTCAAATTTCAAACACTTACAATATTCTCTGAACTCTTCATGCAAGGCAAGGCGCATTTGAGGGCATCTACTTCAAATTTAAAGCACTTAGTGGAATTTCTACCCTCTTTTCTCCTCAAGGCGCAAATGGAGGGGTGAGCTTCAAATTTCTCATACTTACAAAAAATTTCATGCCATCTTCAGCTTCAAGGGCGCATATGGAGGTGCATGCTTTAAGTTTTCAATACTTAGAATCTTTTTCACCACCTTGACTTGAAGCGGGCGCATTTTGAAGGAGTGAGCAGGATTTGAGTGCAGACTTAGAAAATTTCATCAACCTGGCTTGAAGATGGGCACATTTTGCATGTGAAGGACGATATTTTCCAAACTTAGGATTTTTTCCTCATTCCTTCTGTTAGCTCAATACTTACTATAAATAGTAAGTCCTTTGATTTTCACATCTCTGAAGCCCAGACTGATTTGAAATTTTAACCACAGAATCCTCATGACCATGTTAGCCTGCTCACACTGCCATCTCAAGCTAACCTACTAAAAATAGTATGTTTCTGAAGGTGGTTTACTATTTATAGTAACTGCTTGTTTCTGAGACCTCCACAACTCCGTCTGACTTGAAATTTGAATGACGTGCTCCTCATGGGGTGACTTGCCCGTTCACACTAGCGCCTGCTACTGGTTTACTATTTTTAGCCAATTTCTGGAACGCCTTACTATAAATAGTAAGTGCTCCGATTGCCTTCAAATTTTACCGGTGGATAGCTTGAAAGATGCTGATCACAGTGGGATACACCGGTTTTCGAAAATTCTGGCATTTTACCCTTTGTTTTGGGTCCTGAAGCTAGAAACCCTAATTTGACTTGCAAGTATATCAAATGACCTCCGTTTGACCTCATTTTTGTTGCACTTTGCTCTGTTTGTGGTTCTGATGCGCTGGGCAGCTGCTGGAACGGACCTGCTAAAAATAGTAAGTCTTTGAAAACTGGTCATCTCGCTTTGCATGTCACACCACTACGAAGCCCTCAAAAAACCCACAAGGAATC
>VDFB02124466.1:0-11336 GCA_007258455.2 Sequoia sempervirens | reverse complement strand
ATAACATCTAGGTATCTTTTTAATTCTTCTATCTTTCATCAATCTCTTTACTATTTCAACCTCGTACAAATGTTTTAGAGAAGAACATAAGTTGCAACATTTTTAGGATCCAACTAAAAATATGAATGGTTGATCAAACATGCACACCTAATGATCAACTATATATGTAAATTGTAATGCAATAAGGGTTACTGGACATGTGAAGTATGTGCATCCTCATCCACTAAACTCGCGATGACTCCAGATGCACCTAGAACCCAAGAAAAGCTTACGATGTTAGGATGTGTTCCAAAGTGCTTCATTAATTCAAATATTTTAATAGGTTCCTTGCAAAATTCATTTTGTACACATTATATAATCAATCATTTCATTCCATGAGATGACATCTCTTTTAGGCATTCTATCAAACAATTTAGGTGTTTTGTCTATGATTCCACATCTTGCATATATTGTTTACCAGAGCATATCCAACTATAACATCTAGGTATCTTTTAATTCCTCTATCTTTCATCAATCTCTTTACTATTTCTAACTTCATACAAATGTTTTAGAGAAGAACATAAGTTGCAACATTTTTAGGATCCAACTAAAATATGAATGGTTGATCAAATCCATGCACACCTAATGATCAACTATATATGCAAATTGTAATGCAATAAGGGTTAATGGGCGGTGAAGTATGTGCGCCCCTATCCACTAAACCCAAGCATGACCACATGCACCTAGAACCTGCTAAGCAAAGCTTTCATAATGTTAGATGTGTTCAGAAGTTCATTAACTAAAGATTTTGAGAGGTTCCTGCAAAACCCATTTTGTGCAATATTACATTATTCCGCAATCAATCATTATTTCATTCCATGAGATGACATCTCTTTGAGGCATTATGTCAAACAACTCAGGTGTTTTGTCTATGATTCCACATCTTGCATATATTGTCTAGTTAAGCTAGTTTTTCCTATAGTTGTTATTTGGTGTTTTCAATGTTGTAGAGTCAGATTTTCCTATATGTCTGAATGTCTTTTTTGTAAAATCAAGTTTATACTATGCTCCCCCAAGTTTCGGGGACGAGGATGATAGGGGACGGTGGGACGTGTTTTTGGTACGGGGGTACTTTTGGGTCATTTTTTAGGGGATGGTAGGGGATGGCTATAAAAAATAGGGAAATTTTTAAAAATATAGAGAAATTTCAAATATTCATATCAGAACATTGATAAAGCATTCATCATAGGCATTGTAGAAGATTAATACATAGCATTAGACTTGAATTGAGATTTCACATAAGAATTGACAAACAAAGTAACAAATTCAAATTCTTTTATTGTCAATTTGCATACATATTAAATAAGAATTATAAAAAAATTCCCAAAGGCTTCAAGTTTCAACTATAAAATGACAAAAAAATAGAAAATATATGGTTGTCCCTTATCAGCAGATGCAATTGGTAGGTTTGTATCAAAATTTGGAGCTCAAGTTTGTGTCACTGTTAGATGCAAAGGCAGGGGGAAGTTTTTGAGTCCCCCAAGTCCCTGAAATGTTTCCAAGATAGGGGTACCAAGGTAGGGGATGGGTCCCCATGGAGCACTGAGTTTATATGGTTTGGGGTTTCAAGGTGGGGTTTTACCTGACCATAGAAAACCTCTATGGTTGGGATAGAGGTATACACCCCTCTTGCTAATTACACCTTATCATCTGCTAGAGACCTCTAGGTGACTCCTGGAAATGGTACTATGATGGATTGAGGGGGAAAACAGTAACAAAGGTCGTTGTGACAATAAAGTGGAGGTTAGTATGTACACTATTTAAGTCTTGTAAGATTCTAACCTGGAATCTAGAGGCACCAATCAGGCAAACCCTAGTTCGAGCCTTCATAAAAGAGTTTGCAATACCAACACATAAATGTAAAAATGTATTTGATTTTGACTTGTATATCTGAATAGCTTTATTTCTTCTTGAATTAAACATTTTAAAACTGGTGCAGGAGCACCAAGGTATTTGTGAAATGTTGATTCATGGAGGTCTTAGGTTAGTTTGAGTTTTGAGTCTAGAAGTCATCAATAAGGTCATGATTGACCAATTCATATTGTAAGCATGTTCATGCATAATGAAGAGTGTTGGAGGTGGTGGCAGAGCTATGAGAGGTTGGTAATGTCATTTTTCAATAAACCCTACCCCAAGCTAGTGTAAAGTGAGGGTTTTTAGTTACAGAGGTTAGATGAAAATTTCCCCATCTAAAATTTGTGGATTAGGGCCCTATTTGATTGGTAAGAAGATATGAGTGGTTGTTTGGAGTTGGAGGAAAGAATTTGAGGTACCTCCTTTGAAACAGAGACCTAATTGGTCTATTAGGACAACATTGTTTCTAGGTTTTGCATGAGATGGTCTAAAGTGACCCATGATGGTTTTGAAGGTAAGTTATAGTTTTCCTTAAAGGGTGTCTAAAAGAGTAGATAGATTGATTGTTGAGTGGTTCATTGTGAGATAAAGTCAAAAATCTAGGTCTACAGACCTACTAGATGAGTTGAAGATATTTTGCAAAGGAGTGATTTGGAAGAGTTTTGTGAATCAATTGGTTGTTTGAATCAGCTTGTTTTGTGATGATTTGTTTAAATCCAAATTGCTTTGCATCAAAAAATTTCCATCATATTGAAGCTTGATGGGAAGAAGGGTCCATTGAGAGAACTCAAGGGGTGTTACTTGCTAGGAGGAGAGAGGTTGTGGAGTACTTGTTGGCTTGAACAAGTGATTGAGCTCACCTTCCTTGTATTGAAGAGGATGTATCGGGTATGTATTTCCTCAGTCAGGATTAAATTATAATTGATGGTTTTGTGATGAGATGGTGTTGATGACAAATCATATAACTGTGATAGTTGAAATTATTTTGGTGGTCATATGACATTCTTTTTTAGAACATTTATAAAGAAAGTATAGATTAAAGTTTGTTGTGTAGAAGCAGTGAGTAGGCTACATTCCTCTGCTTTCCTCAAATCTTGATTTAGGTGATGAGGAAAGAGGTATAATGCCTTTTGTTACCTCACACTTGTTCTAGTCATGTAATCACCTTGATGACTGTTACCTCACCCATGTTCCAGTCATGTATTTACCTTGATGACTAACTGACTTGTTTTTAGGGCTTACAACTTACAAGAAAAATGAAGGCCCTTTGACCATTTTGATCATCTGTGATAATTTAATTACATCAACAAAAAACCATGGAAGGATTTAAGTACTTAGGGTTTTGTTGAAGATATCACTGTATTATTTGAAGATTTTGGTCTGTACCTATTTTAAGCCAGATGTTATGCTTTTGGCCTTGAGATTGAGTGGGACTCTCAAAACTTACATTTTTTGGTTCTAACAACAAACTTTTAGTATGATATGGTAAGATGGTTTGATTGAGAATTTGAGAACAACAAAGGATAAGCCTCAATCTTTTATGTCATTTAAAGATTGGAATAAAGATTATTGGGTAGGACAACTTAAGACCTTAGATTTGCACCAATTATATATCAGCTAGAGACCTGACCTATACCTCATGTAACTCTCCATGACTGTAAATATGATCTTCAAATTAGAAATATATACATTCTACACAAGATTTATTGGTTTAGTAGATACTTAGGGAATGTGTAAACATGATAGTGAATACCTTGAACTAGTTAGCTTTATCTACTAGTTACTTTTGATCAACTAAGGACATTTATATTTCAATTTTAAATAAAATTTCAATATTGAACTTCAAAATTTAGACAATTGCCACCTGCATTGCATATAAATGGAGGTGCCCTTTTAACACATTTCTTTGATTATGCTTTCATCTCCTTTCACATTTGAGTATACTAACTTATTTTGAAAAACAATTTGATTTCAATGTTCTATCCCATGGCCCAGTTCTTGTTTTTGTGGAACAAAAATCAAACACTAAGCTTCAGTGTCATGTTGGATTGTCAGAAAGCTACAATGTGAAAATAGCTTCTTTAGAGTCTTCATTCTATTCTATCGTTGCAACTCTGTTCTTTCCAAATTTATTTTTACATTCTAACAATGACCATGAAAAAAATATTGTAGGCGTGGGAGGTTATTCTTACCTATATGAGCCATTGGTGGGCAGGCATGAATACCAATAAGTGCTTATTACTTATTAAATCAGGTTTAGGTGACAACTGGAGAATATTAATGTTTGACAATTGACATAGATTACTTGCATTCAAACTATTAATTTCCTTATTTACAATGTTTTTTGAGATTATAGTTGTATGGCTGGAGAGTTTATATATTCATTGTTTTCAAAATTCATAGTTTATCTGCAGTGACTTCACTGCTAGTACTTAACAACTATTTCAGAATCAAAATTTTCACTAAAAATTACATTCACCATCTTTTACGAATAACTACTAACTACCTTGCAAACCAAAAACTCCTTTTCGTTACCCATAGTTTTGTAAAACCCCAAAAAACTAACTACAAATAGCCAAAAAACTCAAATTCATGGTAGAGGATTATGTTAATTGTAGAGCTGCAGAAGAGCTACTCGCCATAGTTTTCATAGAGGTCTCGTTCTTCTTCTTCTTCCTTTGAGGTCACTGCTCCAACTTCTCTAGCTACTCCAACTTCTTCAGCCGCTTCACTTCAGCCTTTTCCTTCTTTATCATTGCCTCAACCTCTATTTCCACAATCAATTTTAGAGCCTCCCACCCGCGTGTTGCTCCCTCTCTCCATCTGGCTTTACGTTTTCCTTCTAGACATTTCACAAAGGGTACTCATTTCACTGTTTCTTCATCCTCTTTGCTTTCAATTCCCTCACTGATATCCATCCCAACTCCCAGAATCGTCCATTCCAACAGTGAGCCCATGTTCTTCAGATAATCCTTATGCACCAATGCCTTCATCACCTTTTTCACAACTTCAATCGGCTCTCCCAAATCTAAGCCCCAAGCCATTATCAGTGAATAAATGTCCAAATTAGTTATGTACCTGTGCTTGAGGTCATTGAATCCTCTTCCTAGAATTAGTTGCACTAACTGCACTAATCATTCATTGTTGTACAATAAACACCCCATTAGTCTCTTTACCAATGGTTCTCCAAAAAAGTGTGAGAGTTGTTTCTTCATTTTAAGCGTGAAACCAACCTCCATCACCTCTGCAGTGATAGAGCCATCACCTCCTATACATCATTTTCACACCTATTATTCACCACAATAGAGGAGCATCGAGAAAGTAATGCCTCGAGAATTTAATAACTTCATTCACATTCCTTTCCATAAATGCTCTACGTACATCAATCATCGCCGCCACCTAACTCCACACACTTCTCTCATTCACTTCAAGAATTAAAACTTGTAATTACTCCATTTTAGAGCTCCCTAAATGCACCACCCATTTTAGTCTTGTCATCAGAGAACATTTATTTTAAATATCTTGATGATGCCTCATGATGTCACATTAGTTAGTAATAATCATTATTGCCATATCAGTGAGACTGATTCTTCTTCCACCGATAGCCACCTTCTCCACTGACGAACAAATTTCCTTAGGTCTATTGGTGGGATGCCAGATAATGTCACCCTGATGCACCCCAACTCCACTGATATACATTATGCACTTGATAATCCATGGTTATATTGGGCCATCGAGGGAATACAAACATTTGTTCCACCGATGTTCATGTGTCACAATGATGTGCTTACTTTTGTTGACTATGTCAGTCTATCAGGGAGAGCACCTTAGGAGTCATCCCGATAGGGTATTGTTACACTGATACTAGGTTATGAGCTGCTTTCCTTGAGCCATTGACAAAGCTATAATGGGGGTTCCGCCGATGAGGCATTGCTAGGCCGATAGTGCTAATTTTTTTAGGGACGGGAGAAAGATTTGGCGGAGCCTCTGCTACTATTATGGTCCTTACGCTTACCATTATGCTTTTGATAGATTTTTTCCAAGGAGTGAACTGCTGGATTACAATGCTTTGGTAGACATGTATGAAAATTGTGGTAGCATAGACAAGGCAGTGAATTGTTTGAAAAATGCCTCAAAGAAATATATGGTCTCATATAGAATGCCATGACAAGCAAATGCAATTGGCAGCTTGTTCTAGTTATTAGTTATGCAATAAGTAATGCTTTGAGTTTGAAAGGTGTGCAAATGCAAAATCAAAGATATGAATATAAACTACATAAATCTATTTTTTACAATTCATTAGTTAAACTCTTTATTTTATTTGCTCTCTATATCCCTAGGCTATGGAAATGCCTTTCAATTTCAAAAAAAATAGTTTTATCTCTTGTTCTACAATTTTTTACCTTCTTTTTTTAAATCCATTTTTTTCTTGATTTTTGAATGCATGGGGTTATGTTTCAGAGCTTTAATGCCACTGTTTTTCTACATCCCAATGTATTTCACCTTCACCTTGCAGTAGTTGTAGTAGTGCTCTCATATTGCGTGCATGGTAATGTAGTGTTTATATCTGTGGCCTTTGTATCTGATTAGCATGAAGCTAATAGTAACATTGTAAGCAGTGCAATGAGTGTTGATTTTTTAATAAATTAGATTGATCATTGCAATTATTTTTGAAATTTTCCTTTTGTAATTATTTTAACACACACATGCAAGTACTATTTAAGTAAGTAATGGTTGTTTTATTATGTAAACAAGGGTAATCATTACCTATGTAATATAATGTGTTACTTTTTTCTTCTTCTTTTTGCAGAAATGTATTGATAAACTCAAAGAAGGGGATAAAGTTAGGCAGTCAACTTGAAAGGAACAGAGATGCAAATGTAAATGACATTCTAAAAAGTCACAAGTAACATACCCCTTGTTTATGAAGACAAAAATAGATGGATTTGTTCATCTAAAATAGAAAGAGGGAACCTTCACATGGTGGCCACTAAAATATTTGCAAAAAATGACATGGTTGAACATGTTTATCATGTACTAGTTAATGTTAGACATTTGGGCTCACTACTTTATGCATTATTTTGAATGTGTTGTTCAAAGATCTTAATTATCATGGTGTATTTCAAAGAGTTGGAAACTCTTAGACAACTTGGACATCCTATAACTTGATATATATATATATATGCATTAATTTTTTTGATTGCATATACATTTATTTATCATGATGTTGAATCAATCTTTTAATTTGAGCATGTTGTAGCTTGTTCGTATATGTAATATTTTTATTTACTTTTATGTTTTAGTCTAGCCTATCATTATTATGTTAGTTTGTATTATAAAAATTTTATGGTGCTTAATAAATTATTCATTTCATGACTATATTTACTACCAATTAATGGAAACTAGTAAAAAAAAATGACTAAATATATGACTAAATATACGACTAAATTAATGACTAAATTAATTACTAAATATATGACTAAAGTAATGACTAAATATATGACTAAATGAATGACTAAATATATGACTAAATTAATGACTAAAATAAATGACTACCATGACTAAATAAATGACTAAATTAACGACTAAATCAATGACTAAACCAATGACCAAATCAATGACCAAACGATGACTAAAATCAATGACTAAATAAATGACTAAAATAGTTTAGTCATAAATAGTGGTGTTATAATAACTACAAATAAACCACTAATAGTTACATGACTAAACTTGGGTCATTTATATACACCTTTAGCAGTTTATTTAGTCATATATTATTGTTTGTGTACTAGTCTCAACAATGTAGATGATTATGATGATGTTTTGTCACCTTTTTAACTAACCTACCACCTTAAGAGGTTAGCTTGTCACCTAAACTTGGTTATATGTATGGTGTAATTTATTATTGAATGTAATTCATTCTTCTTAGTTTTCTTACTTTGGTTGAAATTAATTATGTTTAGTTAGAATATAATTTCTTGTATGTCCTATATGTTTTCTAGATGCTAGACTTTTCTTGTATGTCCTAGATGATAGCTTTAGTTTGTAATACAACTTCTAGCCTCCACATGCATTGAATATGCTTGTGTGAAGGAAACAATAATGAACATCTATGATTTTAATAATATATATAGATATCTTAATATTAGGTGAACTAAGCCTTCTCATTACAAACAAATAAATGATCTTTTAGGTCTGACTAACACTGAAAACTAAAACTAAGAGACTACAAAATTAGAAAATTGTTTAATCTTTTCAATAAAATGATATCTAAAATATTGCATTCATAATATACCCCTAGATTCCCACCTAAAATACATAAAAAAATCCAATACCACAATTCGAGACCACAACTTATTATATCATACAAAGTATTATGAACAAATTAATTGATACCAATTCATGATATACCCCTATATTCCCACCTAAAATACATAAAAAAATCCAATCATACATAGTATTATCAACAAATAATTGAGACCAAAATTCTAGCACCAGATTAAATCTTCTTCTCCATTGATTGCTTCAAATAGATATTACAATCTAACAAAAGTTTCCTCATATATGTTTCTATAAATGTCTATGATGATGATATCAAAATTTGGTCTTGGTTTCTCTTTTATAAGAGAAGCAACAAGCTTCAGACCATTACAAAATATGGCATCTTTTCAAAATTCATGCCACTTTGTAAAACTAAACATTAGTTTTGCTTAAAACATAAAATAGAGAAAGTAGATAACTAATGAAGTCTGCAACACTCGTGACACCATAGTCTATTAATCTTCGTAAGGAACCTATGATCACTGAAGATCTGTTCAAGGTCCTTTTCTGCATATTAGTGTATCTGAATGTTCGATTCTTCCACTATGACAACCCCAAGGCCTACTATTCAGGAGGACCCAAATACTTCTGCTACCACTCGTACACTATATAATCATGTGGCCATTTGTATTCTTGAATTTTCAATATATTTGCAAGGTGGATCTTCCATCAGATGTCTAGTAACACCTTGCCATACATGATAAACTTAGAATATCCAACATCCAAGGCTATTACTCCATCCATGATTAAGTCAAACCTGTCAAGACTCCACTCACCATCCTTTTGTATGTGAGTGATGCAATGTGGAACAATCTGGCCAAATTCATTCTTCCATTCATTGAGGTCCTTCAATTGGTCACCATCTTTCAATATTTTTGGCACAAACCACTACTTCGGAGTATGAAATGAATCTATTCTTGTTCTGATCTTTTGGTCCTCTCCATGTATATATTGGAATTCATCTATAACTATTTTGGCCATCTACTTTGTAGGTTTTAATGTTGTAGGAACCTTTATGCTTTTAGCCATAGCAATAAGGTAGTGAACTATTTGATAAAATACCTCAAAGAAGTGTGGTATCATGGAATGCCATGACAAGAAAATACAATTGGTGGCTGCTCCTAGTTATTAGTTATGCAATGAAAATAAATTGTGTAACTCCGTGACAGGTTGGTTTCTTTGTAGAAAACCATATTGTAATTGAAATTTTGTCATCTATCAACATCTAGTTATTAGTTATGCAACAAGTAATGCTTTGAATTTGAAAGATGTGCAATGCAAATGTAATCAACAATTCAGATGATTATGATGATGTTTTGTCACCTTAACTAGCTTGTCACCTTAACTAGCCTGTCACCTTAAGAGGTTAGCTTGTCACCTAAACTTGGTTATATGTATGGTGTAATTTATTATTGAATGTAATTCATTCTTCTTAGTTTTCTTACTTTGGTTGAAATTAATTATGTTTAGTTAGAATATAATTTCTTGTATGTCCTAGATGATAGCTTTAGTTTGTAATACAACTTCTAGCCTCCACATGCATTGAATATGCTTGTGTGAAGGAAACAATAATGAACATCTATGATTTTAATAATATATATAGATATCTTAATATTAGGTGAACTAAGCCTTCTCATTACAAACAAATAAATGATTTTTTAGGTCTGACTAACACTGAAAACTAAAACTAAGAGACTACAAAATTAGAAAATTGTTTAATCTTTTCAATAAAATGATATCTAAAATACTGCATTCATAATATACCCCTAGATTCCCACCTAAAATACATAAAAAATTCCAATACCACAATTTGAGACCACAACTTATTATATCATACAAAGTATTATGAACAAATTAATTGATACCAATTTGTGATATACCCCTATATTCCCACCTAAAATACATAAAAAATTCAATCATGCATAGTATTATCAACAAATAATTGAGACCAAAATTCGAGCACCAGATTAAATCTTCTTCTCCATTGATTGCTTCAAATAGATGTTACAATATAACAAAAGTCTCCTCATATATGTTTCTATAAATGCTTATGATGATGATATAAAATTTTGGTCTTGGTTTCTCTTTTATAAGAGAAGCAACAAGCTTCAGACCGTTACAAAATATGGCATCTTTTCAAAATTCATGCCTCTTTGTAAAACTAAACATTAGTTTTGCTTAAAACATAAAATAGAGAAAGTAGATAACTAATGAAGTCTGCAAAACTCGTGACACCATAGTTTGTTAATCTCCATAAGGCACCTATGATCACTGAAGATCTATTCAAGGTCCTTTCTGCATATTAGTGTATTTGAATGTCTAATTCTTCCACTATGACAGCCCCAAGGCCTACTATTCAGGAGGACCCAAATACTTCTACTCCCACTCATACACTGTATAATCATGTGGCCATTTGTATTCTTGAATTTTCAATATATTTGCAAGGTGAATCTTCAATCAACTATCTAGTAACACCATGCCATCCATGATAAACTTAGAATATCCAATATCCAACACTATTACTCCATCCATGATTAAGTTAAACCTGTCAAGACTCAACTCACCATCCTTTTGTATGTGAGTGATGCAATGTGGAACAATCTGTCCAAATTCACTCTTCCATTCATTGAGGTCCTTCAATTGGTCATCATCTTTCAATATTTTTGGCACAAACCACTGCTTCAGAGTATGAAATGAATCGATTCTTGTTTTGATATTTTGGTCCTCTCCTTGTATATATTGGAATTCATCCATAACTATTTTGGCCATCTACTCTATAGGTTTTAATGTTGTAGGAGCCTTAGTACTCCTCTATAAGATTTTGCACAAGGTTAACAATGTGTGGTGTATGGGTTGCCAGTTCTTAAAAAGGGGATCCAATATTGGTACATGTTTTTTCATCTAGTCAATTTCCTATGTCAGTGAGTTGTAGCAATCATACATACTTTCCAAATTATCCACAATTAGCTTTATCCTATGCTTAGGGACCTTCTCTACAACATTGCAGATTTTCTTTTTTACTCCTTCATTACCCTCATTGTTGGCTTTCTTTAACTCTTCAATCTCTTGTCTAAGAATGCTCACTTGTTTAGTAGAAGCACTTTCTATATCAACTAGTGGAG
>VDFB02124465.1:0-29438 GCA_007258455.2 Sequoia sempervirens | reverse complement strand
CTAGAGTAGTACTGATGTCAAGAAGACTTCGTCAGCAAACTGGACCATCTTAAGGGTCATTTTGACAAGCGCCCTTGAGCTATAGTTGCGTTGGAAACGCAACGAAGAAGCTCAAAGATGTGAAATCTCCATTATAAGCTCATCTTCGGACATTGGCTGCCGGAGCTCTGGGACTCGGATGATTGCGTTTGATAGCTCGTCGGATAAGCAAACTAGTCATGAAGAGATTGACTGCATTAGCCACCAGAAGTACCAAGATCCACCCCCCCTTTAAGAAGGGCGCCCTCAAGCTATAGGCGTGCTTTTGCTGAAAAAGGACAGATTTCTCATATGTGAAACTTTGGAAATTTCAACTTCTGTCGCTAGTTGCTGGAGCTACGGGTCTGGGAAAGCGTCGCTGGATAGCTCATCGGATAGCCAGACCAATTCTAAAGAGATTGACTGTATTTATGAGTACTTTCAACAAAATCTTGACCTTCACAAAGAAGGGCGCCCCTGAGCTACAGGTGCGCTTTTTTGCTTTTCTCTGAGAAATCTTCATAATTTAACCATTGAAATCATCATCTCGATCACTGAAATGACCATGTCCAACGTGAATGCTGTCGTGAGACGCTCCTCCATCGTGAAAAGCTCCATTCTGAGTTTCTGCTTCAGGTTTTGATCAATAAAACTAACTTTGACTGACAAAATATTGTCAAAAACTCCATGCTTGATATTGCCCAAAACTGTATTTTACATCATTTAGCAAAGTTTAGACTATTTTATGAAAAATGCCTTGATGAAGCAAAAAATTTGGTTTGGGTACAACACTCTCCAATGACTTGCTTGATTTCTTTAGCTCTTTGTGCACCCTCTTGCTCCCTGAAAAATTTGAAGTCACTAAACTGGTCTTCAACCTCCATTAGAGCCAACTGAGTTTCTTTCAACATGTCCCTTGTTGATTCGAGCTCCAGAGTGAGCTCATCAACCATACTCTCCTTTTCTTGAAAATCACAAATGTTCTTCTTTGCAACTTCAATGGCACGATCTCGGTCTTCAATCAAGTGCATGTACTCGGACTTCAAGGTCTCCAAAGAATCTCTGATAAGTTGCAAATTGGGAAGAGCAATTTCATCTTTTACTCCTCTTAGTCTCTCTTCCAGCTGAGCCTTCCAGTAGAGCTCTTCAATCAAACTACGAGTGCGATCAAATTGGGATAGAACTCGCACTTCCTCTTCAAAGGTCTCTCTGACTTGATCTTCCCTTTCAAGAGTATGCAAAGATGGTAAACTATTGATAGGCTGCAACTGAAAATCAGAACTTAGTTTCACGCCTTTGCTGCCCTCAAAGCTACTCCAACATTCTTGTCTTTCACCACCAACTTGTTGAGAATGCTCATTGTCATAAAGAGCATCATACTCCACGAATTCTTCAATTCATTGCTTGCAATCAGCTTCACGCATTGAAAAATCAGATTTGTGTTTATTAACACCTTCGAACTTTCCATCTTCAAGAGCCATAAGGTCTTCTAGCTCTTCTTCTTCATTACTGTCTCCTTGATCAAACATTATAGCAACATCCAACTTGCTCAATGGGTCATAATCATCCACTGTTCGGCAAGCTTCCGTAGAAACATTTTCTTCTTTAGTGGCTGCAACCACTTCAAAGTGTTCATTATGGAGCTTCATTGAACACTCTTCTTCTTCAAAGACAACTTCCTTTTCAATGGCTACCTCATAGTTTGCAATGCAATGTGATTTTTGTTCTTCATCAGGATCAAAGGGAAATTCATCCCACAAGGGTTCTCTTTCATACCTTGGTGCCAACACACCCGGATCCCAAATGCTAGTGGGTTGATTAGGATGATCAACTGGGAAAAACTTATCATGCTCCTTTTGTAGTGATGACTCTTTGAATAAGTCAAGTCCCAAATCACTTAAGCTGATATCATCAAAAACATTTCTCTCCAATGGCTCAGTTTGCTGCTCAAACCCAGTGTCACCTTCATAATGGAATGAGAAATCTTCATTGTTTGTTGTTTTGAATACTTCACCGTCATTATCTTCACCATGAGGAAGTATTACGCTGATTTCTTCATGTAGAACTTCCTGAGAAGTTGGGGCAGCAACATGAAGAGAATCCCTCTTTACCAAATCGTCAACATGATCGGGTATGGACTCATTGGAAGCATCTCTATCATCATGATCACTAATCTTTCCTGCATCTTGCTCTAATTTCTCCGAAAGTGGCTTCAGTTTCTCCTCACAATGATTAAACAATTCCTTAATCAGCATAGCAGCAATAGGAGAATCCTCTTCTTCATGTTCATATGCGTCCAAGAGGAAGGATTGGACACTAGGCGGAATTTCATCAACCTCATTAATGGTGAGAACAAGAATATTCTTCACAGCTGCAATAACATCCTCTTCTTGCTCACTCCAAGTTGAAGAGAAGAGATAATTAAACAAATGATAGATTTGAACTTCCATCTCTAAATCTATCAAAAGGTGGAAAACTCTAATTTCTGAAAATGTCTTCAATATAGCAGCTTTTCTTGGAAACAATTTATTTCCCGTTTCATCTAGGTCTTGAAAACTCTCCACAATCATATTCAGAATGATTTTCATGGTTTCATCATCATAGGGTGTTAGGGGAGCCGTAATTCTCATCATCTCCATGAAGCAAGAAGAAATCAACAGCTTGGTTTCTTCATCTAGATGTCCCAACCAATAGGGCTGTTTTAAAAAGGTTACTGTAGGTGACATTGCCAATTGCATCAAATAAGAAGGTGACTGCTTCACCTGTCTCAAACATTGTTCCAATATTTGAAGATTATTCTCTTCATCTTCCCTTGACTGAAATTCTTTGTCAAGTCTATTTCCAGCCGTAAAAAGTGTTTGTTCCAGCTTTATCTCTTCCTTCTTAGCCATGTTTAACTGCCACTTCTAAACTGAACTGAACTCCGTTCTGATCTCTGATGTAGAAACTGAATTCTCTGTCATTCGACTGTCACTAAACCTTGTTGGGCACAGGATGGCAGGATCTTGGCTCTGATACCACTGAAATATTCCGAACCAATTTTTTTCAATTTTTTCAATAACAGATACAATGCAACACACATCCGTTAGGGTTAGCACTTAAATCAAAACGATGCAGAATTTAACTCTAACCAAGAATGCGTCGGATGACGACGAGCATATGGTCAGAGGATCTCAAAGCAAAGCTGAATAAAGAACTCTAACCAAGAATGCGCCGGATGACGACGAGCATATGGTCAGAGGATCCCTAACTTCTATTATGCTGAAAGTAAACTCAACACCCAGAATGTGCTTTCAAACCCGGAGTGGGAATGGAGCTACCATAGGGCGGAGATGTAAGATATTACAATGCAAATCAAAGTAAATAGGCGGCAAGCCAGCCTCTTCCACTTATCCAACGGGTATTACAATGAAATAACAGAGAAGAAGTGAAATATGCTAACCAATTTTTTCTTGAATTATCATAACACAAACCAGCACTAGTCAACTGGATTAGCGTTAGCATCAAACTGAAAACCAAGCTTAAAAGAAACTCAACGCCAAGAATGCACACTCAATCCCAATGAAGGAAAGGTGTTGTCATATGGCGGAGCAACTAATGAACAATACTTGAATTGAAACAAACTCAACGTCAAGAATGTGCACTCAAGATCCCATTGAGGGCGAGGTGCTAACATATGACGGAGTGATTAATTGAAAACTGAAACAATAGGCGGATAACCAGCCATGAGAATTTCCACGCTACCACTTGAACAGTGGGGGGAAACATTACAATACAAAACTAATTCATCCGCTGCGGCGGGCATCCACTTATGAGTGGGAATTCGCCACTTTACAGTGGGTGACTAAAGAGAGATTAATTGTTCTTTCTCCACACTGGCGGTAAACCATCCAGGGGTTACAAATGTATGAAATTATAACAAGTAATTGCAGCAATAACAATGGTTGGATTAGTACTACTAAATCTCAACCTTACAATCAAGGAATCTGCAAATACAAGTATTACAATGATAGAGAATAATGCTAAGATGTAAAGAATGAATGCTTTACAATGTTTATCCCTCAAATGATGAAGTAAAGGCCAAAAAACAGCAAACTAATGCAATCTGATATAAAAATCTGAGTTCTGGAAATTCTGATCAGCAAATAGAAAACACCATGAAATGCTCATAACTTCATCAATATACCTTCAAATTGACTGAAACCTTTTGCAAAGGCTCTCTAGGAGTATGGCGCCCAAGAACAAGTCATAAAACAGCATCAAATCCTCCACATTTATTTGGCACGAATCCCAATGTTCTCTAAGAAGGTACGACCTGGCTGGAAGGGCGATTTTGCTCTTAAAAATCAGGTTCTTTGAATTTAAGTCTCATCTTCTATGAGAAGGGTCGCCCAATGTCAACAATCACATAGCACAAATACCCAGAATGAAATAAAATTTACTCACAAAGCTGTATACAAAATTCACTTTCAGCTGTAGATGAACCAGCAACTCAAAAATGATAATAAACTCCAAAATTCTTCAACAATAGGCTCAATATGCTAATCTGGATGAGAAGCAGCAATAAAACCAATTAGGTGTTGTCTTTCAAACACGAAATTGATTGGAATCTAGGAGGTAAGCATCCCTCGAAGAAAATCACAATGTCATTTCGACAGCATAACTTTAGCAATTAACAATGGATAATCAGCTCTTCAAACAGCAGCAATATATAAGCTTTAGTTGGCAAATGAAGCAACAAGAACTCTTCAAATTCCAAGAAGTTGAATCACTTCAACTTCCAAAAGGGACGCCACCTTTTTGCCTTTTACTTTTTGAAATAATAAAATATCATTCAACTTCCCTTTTAGGCATCCATTTCATATTGCAACAATAAAGCATTTATTAAATAATTAAATGCTCACTTGACCCCTTTATGTCCCCTTCTTTAAACAACTTGAAGTCATCTAGCCTAGGTATGGGGTACAACTTCAATACATAAAATTGACTAAGTCTGAAACTCAGTCCAAGGAGATAACCAAATACAATGCCCAAGCTGCAACTAATGAATTGCTAAAAATAGCAAACTGACAAATGCCAAGCTAAACCAAATTGATGATGATGCTTCTGCCAAAAATGAACTTACTAAAAATAGTAAATGCCAAAAATAGTAAGTTAACTTCAAAACCATCAGAAAGCCAAACTGAACACTGAACTGCATAGGATTGAATTGCTGCTAGATAGATACTGCCAAAAGATAGACTTGCTAAAAATAGCAAACTGCTATAAATAGTAAGTCTGCACAACATCCTCTGAACGCCAACCGAGCAAAGATCTGAAAGAGGAAACCCTAGTTTTATACTTCAGCCTAGCCTACGGATTTCCGGAAATAGGCCAAATCCAAAGAAGAGTGTATGGCCAAAATGGGGACATTACAAGAAGTAAGATTGCTAACAGTACTACTGTTCAGCTTACAATAATTAGAGATTCGCCTGCCAAATACATAGAATAAGAAAGTCTAACCATGCTGCAATATAGTATAATGTCTCCTCAATGATCACAAAGACTTTCAACCCAAACCCAACTCAAAAGATAGACTTTACGCAAGCTGATATGACAGAACAACTTAATATGCATAACCAACAACCCTAGAATCCACTAAAATGCTCACAACTCACTCAATACTTGCCAGAATGACATGAGACTTGATGCAAACGAAAGCTAGGATGATGACAATGAAGACTAGACAAAGAAACAGCTGACAAATTGAAGTATTTTTTTTTCTAAACACTTGCCAGGCAAAACAGAATGGTACAGCCTCAAGAAATGTTCTACCAACAAGATAAAATCCAAGACACCTCTAAAAAATTCTGCAACTTGGCATAGAGGGGCGCCCAAGGCTAGCAAATGCATGGGTAAACTACCCAGAACCAAAATAAATTCGCCCAAAGACTTATGAGTATAAACTTCAATCTGCAATACAAAATCAGCAACTCCAGATTTTGATTAAAATGCAAGAAACTGAACTACAAATGCAAAACAACTTCTACAATGCAAAATCTCACTACAAATCTCACTCAACTACAATCTAACTCTCCACTAGTTGCTGTCTTTCAAGCAAGAAGTCGAGCCAAGGCTAGGAGGCATTCATTCCTCGAAGCAATCCAAATACCATTCCGGCAGCATAACTTTACTCAAGACATAAGATACTGAAATGAAGAGAAGAGGTCTCCATTTATAAGCTCAACAAGGAATCTCCAGAAACTTCTAGAAAGTGCGCCCTAATTCCAATTTGAATTTGACTTCAATTTCCCTCCAAGCATAGGCGTCCCACTTTCAAAGCTAATTTTGACTTTTATTTAAAATTTATCTCCTCAACAAAGTTGGCGTACCTTTCTCCTTGTGCATTTTTGACTTTAGAAATATCAAAATAATTCCCCATGAGATGACCACCCTCAAAGTCCCCCTTTTTAAAACAACATAAAGTTGTAACACTAGACCAAGGGGTCATAAGATGAAAATGAAACATTATTAATTTAAAATAACTTATCTCTCCAAAATGAGCACCTTAAAGCCAAAATCAATATTACCAACTGAACTGCCAGAAGAGGAAAGCTTGCTGAGCTGATGCTGACTGGACCACTACTAAAAATAGTAAATTCAGAAAGTTGCTCGGATCAAAGTGCATGCGACACCATTGCGAATCTTTCTGAAAACCCAGAAAAATCCGCAATCCAAAATCCCTGACTCCAAGCTGTAGCCGTCATAACTTACTAAAAATAGTAAGTCCGGACAAGTTGCTCGACGCAGTTGCATGTCATACCTCTGCGAAGTTCTCTGAAAACCCTGAAGGAATCCAAAAAACCAAACAGCCAAACTCCAACATGCAAACCCCTGAATCTTCAAAAGGGACTATCAAGTAGTCGAAAACCCTAATTCTGCCTTTGACTAGCCGACAACAAACCGGGAATAGGCTATCAATCACTGGAAAGTGTAGAGCTAAAAATGGGGACATTACATGCTAGCACCCAGATTATGTAATGATTCGGACAATTTTTTTTTTGTTTTTGCAATGAGATTACAATTCAACACGCACCCGTTAAGGTTAGCACTAAACCAAAACGATGCGGAAAGTAACTCTAACCAAAATGTACACCAGGATCCATATGTGGGCAAGGTGTGAGCATTGGTCAGAGGGTCCAATGTAAATGCAACTGAAGGGAACTCTAACCAAGAATGCACCTGTGCAAACGAGCATATGGTCAGAGGATCAATGCATGATGAACAGAATGTAACCCTAACCAAGAATGGCGCCGAGTGATGGCGAGCATATGGTCAGAGGGTCCCTAGACTACTCAACTGAAAGCAAATAGGCAGCAAGCCAGCCTCTTCCACTTATTCAGTGGGAAATACAATAGATTAAATGCAAGATAAGAGAGAATGGCTGATAGTACTACTAATAGCTTACAATATGTCAGAATGATCATTTAAATCTAGAGTTTTTCAAGTCTTCATTGCTGCAACTGTATAGAATGTCTTCCAAGGACCAAATGTAACTTTCGATGTTGAATCCCAACCAAAGAGACAACTTAATTCTGATATATCAGATCTGCAACTTAAAATGGATAAATCTGCAATACAATACTCACTAAAATACTCATATCTTGCTGAAATCTCACTCTAATGACAAGGAATCAAATGCAGATTGCCCTAAGCCTGAAGGCGCCCCAAATGAGACCTTAAAACCTCACCAAACAACTCCTATTCTTTTGCACAAATCCCAAGACTACAGCAGAATGGTACGACCCTCTTAAAGGGGCGATTTTGCTAAATAAAATCAGAATCTGCAAATTAAATTCCACAAACTTGCAAGTAGGGTCGCCCCAAGTAGACAAGTTGATAAGAAGAACACCTAGAACAATATCTTTTTGTATTTTTGATTTATGAATGAAAACTGCCTACAGCTATGCAACATCAACAACTCTGAAATATGACAAAATGCTTGAATAACATCTACCAAATGCAATGAAACTCAACTACAATGCAAAACAACCCAACTACAAGCTAACCTCTCAACTAGTTGCTATCTTTCAAGCAAGAAGATGAGCCAATGCTAGGAGGTGTGCTTTCCTCGAAGCGAGTGCCTGAAGACAATTTAGCAGCATAACGGTGTAGTAGACAAAAGATCCCAAATGAGGAGTTGAGGCCAGAATATAAAGACATGAAGAGAACCATCTAGAAGCTTCAAGAAGGGCGCCCAAAACCCTAATTTTGAATTCAAACACATTCCCTCCAAAAGTGGCGTCCTTTTTCCTTTTAATCAAATATTTCACTTTTAAAAATAAAGTCAATCTCCTCAAGTAGGCGTCCCTTTCACTTAGCTCAATATTTGACTTTTAAAACATAATTTATCTCACAATGACGCCTTGACCCTTTAAGTCCCCTTTTTAAAAACACATGAAGTTGTACTGCTAGGCAAAGGGGTGTTATAATATTAAAATATAATATTATAATGAAAAATACTTATCTCTCCAAGAAAAATGCATCCAAGGCCAAAAACTGAAGTGCCAGCTGAATCAACTGAAGAAGAAGACCAACTGAACTGAACCCAACCTGTCCACTGCTAAAAATAGTAAATTCATGAAGTTGCTCGGAATGCCAAACTGACCATACCACTGCGAAGCTCTCTGAAAACCCAGAAAGAATCCGCAATCCGATTTCCAAACTTCAAGCAACAACCACCTCAAAACTAGGAAACCCTAATTTCACCATCCGAGTAGCCTACGGGTCTCCGGAATAGGCCAACGGTCAACAGAAACGATCACATCTGAGAAGGGGACATTACAAATTATCTCCTTGGGCTCTCCCAAGTCCAAGAGAGAAGTAATGAAGCGAGAGGATATGTCCATGTTATCCCTGTGGCGGATTTCACCAATCATAAAATATGCCCCCAGAATCCACTTAATCAGCTTCCTTGTCCTCCAACTATGCTCCCTTAAAATGCATTTTAGCCACTAGTTTGTAACTTGCCTAAGAAAGCCATCTGTTGACTTAGGCAAGTGAGTCTCACTGGAGTGTCCATCTCTACACATTCGCTTGTTGACCAAAAATCAAGCAGAATGTCCATCTTTCTGGTCAGATTGGGATTCAAAGGGCTTTGTGAGTAATTCCCATGTGCGGGCCATGGGAAAAATTGCTTGCGGAATTCTTTGATGTCCTATAGTGTGTGATGTCCCCTTCCTAGTCAGCGCAGCTGGATTTGAGGTTAGCCTATCATTCTGATCCTCGTAGGCTGATAGTTGTGTGTAGAGGATCATTTGAGGCAGTTACCCGGTGTTCAGGAGCATCATTCTTTCAGTTGTTTCAGGTTGGGCCTTCGCAGAGTCTTTTAGTGAGGTTTTTTAGTTACTTACTATTTATAGTAAGTTAGGCAGGCGAAAGCTGCTATTTTGGGCAGGGCACCTGGTTTAGCTGGTTAGCTCGGAGTCGACCCAGTTTGTCAGTCGATGAACAGATGGAGAATAATGGAGTATTTAATGATTATTAAATAGTTGATATTTTGACTTTATAATATAAAGTCACTTTATTAATTTATTTAAATATTAATATTTAATGGCTTATTATAAAGTATTTTTAATACTTTATAATAAAGAGGAATATTTATTATAATGAATAATTATTTATTCATTAAGAGATGGACGCCATTTATTTATTATTTTCTCCTAAGTTAATAAAGGCGAATTTAATCATTTATTTAAATGATTATTAGAAAGATGCTTGGGTCAAATTTCTTAAAAAGGGTATATATACACTGCCAAGACAAATCGAACTCTTCTGTTATGATTATTCAATTTGTCTTTTTCTCTCTCTGAGCATTGGAGTTTGCAAACCTAGGGTTTCAACAGACAGTTGATTTTGGAGAACGTTCCCTCTTCAAGATTTGGCATACTGAGATTGCGAAATACCAGTAGAAGATTGTCGTACTCGGTGACTTCATACAGAGGTTGCAGTTGAGCTTACTGGATCGATTCAGGAAGGGTTGGCAGAGATTATTCATCAGTTGATTGAGCGACACGTTGTGACTCATTCACACATCGCCCCATTGCAAATGGGGACCCTCACTGGTTTGCTCTTAGGGTTTTGCGTTGAGTAGCAATCTCATAGTCTCTGATATCTGGGAATTTCATGTCAAGGTCTGGAGTCATCATCCGAGCCAAGTTGGGAGTTTTAGCCCGAAACTGAACGTAAACGTCATGGAAGTGCTTAGAAGGCCTCGCAGACGAGGATCGCCTGTGCTTTCGCTCAATTCTGACACTTCCTATTTTTTAGGGATTCTGCTTTTTTGCTTTTTTGCTTTTTTCGTTTTTGGCATTTCTGGCCCAATCTGGAATTTACTATTTTTAGAAAGTTGCTTTTTGCTTTTTTCTATTTTTAGTAAGTTTCTATTTTTAGAAAGTACAGGGTGTCATTAGCATTTGAGTCAAAAGTTTCTATTTTTGGAACTAAAAAGCAAGCAAAAAATCGAAAAATCATGAGAAAAGCAGAGAAAAAGCGCATGCAAGCAGAGAAAGGCGCATGCAAGCAGAGAAAAGGCGCATGCAAAGTCAAAAAATCAACTGGATAAAATCGCGCCATCATGAGAAAATCACTGAAAAATCAACTAAAAAGCAGGCAGTTCATGGTGAAATTCGCCTAAGTCTGGAAGAGGTACGCCCTTGAGAAGTTAAAAGTCCAGTTGAAACTTTAGAAAATCCAGTTCGAAAATCCAGTAATCAAAGGGAAAATCCAAGTAAAATTCATTTGAGGAAATTCGCATTCTTCAAGAAAATCCAGTTGGACGAAGTAAAAATTCCAGTTGGACAAAGTAAGAAATCGACTAAGGCATCAAAATTATTGAACTGGACTTCAGGAAATTGAGTGGAGTGAAAATTCCAGTTGGGAAGTGAAAAATCCAGTTGGAAGTCGAATTTTCTCAAGGTAGAATCGAATTTTTTCTAAGGCAAAGTCACTTTGAGAAGTTAAAATTCCAGTTGAAAAGTCAAGAAGTCCAGTTGAAGGTCGAATTTTGCTAAAGGCAAAAAAAATAAAGAAAAACTTAAGTTTTCTTTCACCAAGCCAAAAGGGACGCCTTGTTTGAAAAGTCAAAGATATGGATAAGATTGCTTTTTCGTTTTTAAAGCAAAATACAACCAATGAGAGAAAGAAATCGACCTAAAACAATTTGGGAAGGTTTTTATTATAAAAGACAATCTACTGAGCTCATTATTTTATTATTTACAAAGTCGACTTTCTTCACAGGCAGAGCTCTCCCAAGAAAAGACGTCTTTTTCAGCTGCAAGTGGATTTTTTATTGAGTTCCAGAACACTGAATTGAATTTTTTCTCCTCCTTTCTGGATTTTCTTCAAACAACTGCAGGTTATCTTTGGCGATTTTGAGAAGGGAATTGGATTTTTTCATTAAAGATTGGAGAGAACTTCAATATAAACCTTTAAAAATCCAGAAGATTATTTAAAATTCCATGAATGCTTTTGAAAATAATAAAGGAAAATCGATTTCATTTAAGAATTTATTCTTTATGCATCCTTTAATCAAGTTCTGGATTTTTAATCATTTTTTAAAAAATTTCTCCAGCTAGAAATCGCCTTTTTGCAAATTTATTAAAAAATTCTCTAACTTCGAGTTTCTTACAGGCGTAATGTCTTCTCCAAAGAATGTGGGAGGTGGAGTCAGAAAGGCTCAAGTCAAGGAAGTCCTGAAGGAATTTTATCCAGAATCCCAGTTGTCCTCGAAGTGGAGAAAAGTGACAGATACAAATTTTGGACAATTTAATGCGATTCAGCACAAGAGAAGGATGTTTGGCACAGGAAACGAAATGCCTACACCTATCGCCTCAAATATTGTTAAGTCTGGACTTCATCAAGCAGCAGGATTTCCGCCTGCAGTTCAGTGCAGTGAGTTAATGGTTGAATGCGCCAGAAGGTACAATCCTCAAACAAGATCAATTAAAACGCCCAATGGAATCACCTTGGCCTATTTCACAGAGGATTCAGTCAGGGAGGTATTTGGTATTCCCCATCGCCGGAAAATGTTAAACAGGACTCAGCAAGAATCACAGGCCATGTTCGATCAAGCCAAGGAATCCTGTTTGGACATCATCAATTCCAACTGGATTAAAGAACCCAAAAGGCATCGTTCCAAGTTGCCAAAGAGACTAATTTGCACAGATTTTAAGATAGAATATAGTGATATGATTCACATGCTGAACAGAGTTATGGGAACTTCTCAGGGAGCCTTCTTTGAGGTGTGGATGTTTTCATACGTGGAGGAAATCGTATTGGGAATGGAGGCTATAAATTGGGCCAAGTTAATAAGTGATAACATCGATTTCCAGTTGAGAAACCTTGAAAAAACTAAAACCTTTTACATGAGTTCTTATGTGGTTTACATTCTGGCAAGATTCACTAAGTACAGAGGACTGATTTGTAAAGGCGAAGTGGGACTTCGGAAAGATCAACTCAAATCATATGAATGTTACCCGCAGCTCCAGCTACATTACAGGGACAATTTCAAGATAACAAATGATGCCTTCCTTATGTACATCACACGAGTTCTTCAAGGAACAGTACAGAGAAGGCTATCTAAAGAAGCTATGGCAATGCTTGACAAGTTCGGGTCTTGGTTTATCCAGTTTCCGACATTTACTTACATAAGAATTCATGGATTCTCTGATGCTCCGTACCGACTTCCTCGATACCCAACAGACAAAATTGTTATGCTTGAGGTAGCAAGGCAACTAGCATGCGTAGACTCCATTCAGGCGAAGAAGAACAAACAAAGAGTGGATTTTCCGGTTGCAATTGGAAAAATGCTAGAAGTCTGTCCTTCGTTACAGTCAGCCAAAACAGCCGGGGTAGAGTTGCAATTTTACAAATTCAGCACCTATAATCCAAGGTCCGATTATGACCCATACCTGAGAATACATGGGAAGAAGTCCCTTCATGTTATGCAGATCGAAGATTACTGGTCTAACCTGATGGACGAGTATGGAGTAAGGAAGAAGGCTTGGTCAAGAATTCCAGTTGAACTTGTGAAAAGGTGCGACTTGTTCCCTATACCTGACCAAGTGAAAGACGACGGGGACTACATCCATCCTCAATTTGAACAAGAAAAAGATAAGCCTATTTTATTGCCTAACTGGACACAACCCGAGTTGACCGATGTGAACACATTGATGAAGGACATTTTTGCTTACTCAAGGGAATGGGTCGATGGTCAGATCAGCAAGTTGAGGAAGGAAGGAGTTTCTCTTACTTACGCCACATTGAACAATAAGGATGGCCAGGAGGAAGCAATTGGCGAAAATCCGGATGAATCTCCATATCCCAGCAAGAGGAAGGTAGTAAGTGGAAACCTTCAACTAGAGGAAAAGGAGTCAGCTAATGAGGAATTGGAAAGTAAGAAGCAGAAGGTGACTGAAAATCCCTCATCTTCGAGGACCTTGTCAGTTGAAAATGTATCCATTGTTGATATCGAGCCAAGCTATGAGCAAGAATTTCAGTTTCAAGAGTTAGAACAGGTAGATTCTTTCCAAAATCAAGCCTCCACGGAGTGTTTGGAAGGAGATGATACTTTGATGATTGAAGGTGCAGGAGATACTGAGATCCTTGAGGACAGTGAAGAACTAGGAGATGAGGTAATTTCTGCTCTTAAAGGAATTAATGATGATGTTCAGTTAGAGGATGGAATGGAATTATCCACAATCCCGGATTGGCTAACTGAAAGTTTGAAGAAGAAGTCCAGACCACTGGATGAAGTTCAACCAGTTGAGAGCATACAGGACTTCCTAGAAAGAATTGGCAAGGCTAAAACGCCTAAAAAGCCTAAGAAGTATTCTCAGATTACCAGGAATGATACAGGATCCAGGATCTTACAGGTGGCAGTCCCGAAGATTGATAAGCCAAGAGATCAGATTGCTCCTATGGATTATGAAGTTACAACGTTGGACATTGGCCCAACGACAATAGATCAGGATTTCCATGAGTTGGCAGACACTTCCAAAGCCATCAGGGAGAAGTTTGATAAAACAGAAGAGAAGAAGGAAAGGTTGGAGTTAGAAAATCTAAGGCTGATAGAGTTCATTCAGCAGCTAACAGCCCCTTTGCGTCAGGAAAATGCAGCCTTTATTCCACCGTCATCTCTTACTCCGGAGTCCGTTGATGTCCTTGAGGCTATGAGGATTACGAGTCAAGCTACCAAGAGTTGGGTGACCAATATTTCAAAACAAATGGAGCAATTCTTGGAGAAGTGCGCCCAAACTTATGACAGATCTGCATTGCTGATAACTGAAGTTAGTCAAGTTGAGGACCATTGGGAAGATTTCCAGTATGTACAGGACAAAGTGATACCTCGTTTGAGGGTTCTAAAAGAAGTCTCCTTGCAAATTTTGATCCAGGAAGGTGTTGTCGAAGAGGGAGCCTCGTACGATTTCAGCAGGTGGTATTATTCCTTATTGGCCAAAAAGAAGACATATGATGGAATGAAGGAAGAATGTGCTGCTATACGGAACACGATTGAGAAAATTCAGTTCAAAATCCTCACTTCTCTTGAAGGATTGACAGGACAAGAACATCATGATACGAATGGCTTAGATTTAGAAGGATTGAAGAAAAGTGTGATGAGCATTTACTTCAAGGAAATGCAGATTATTACAGAGAATCAGCTTGATGATATGTCTTCCCTTTTGACCTTCATGGAGAACTTTCAGAAGCAGGAGGCTAGATGGGAAGGAACTTTTACTCAGTGCCTGGAGACCTTGGACGTGATTGGAGTGCAACTGGATTCTGTGCCGAATATCTCGATGGAGGAACTTGATTCTGTGTTAGCCAAATTTCTTGCATTTGCAGCTAGGGAGCGATCCAAAGGGAATTGCATTCTGGATTCCCACCTGCTCGAATGAAGTGCAAGGTGTCATCATTTGCCATGCTCCAAATGGCGTATTCTGCTTGTGCCACGTGTCTTTGAGTTTGTTATGCTTTTAGGGTTAGGGTTGGTCAAATTTGATCTTGGCCGTTGATTTCAAATTTAATCTTGGCCATTGCTTTGTAATTGGGGTGCCTATATAAACCCCATTCATTTCATTTATTCAGGGAGAGACTGATGAGATTGTTGCAATATTGCTGTTTAAATAATAAGTGGATTCAGAGTTGAGCATTTATTATTTCTATGAGCCCGCATGGTTTCATTGATTTCTTCAAAATAGAGTAAATTTGTTTTCAAGTATTTAGATGAATGAAAGATTGATAGTGTTGGAAAAGTGGAATTAGTTCATACCTTTTTCAATTGGATGATTTTCAATTTGATGTGTAAGGTTAGTCTGAACATTAAAACTGCTTAAATTGAATTCTATTATCTATATGCATTGGTCGAATTGATGGTGATATAGTGTAATAAGATATCTTTCGCAAACCCTTGAAGATTGCACCGTCTTTGTCTAGTTGTAGTGCCGTGCTTGGCGAAGCAAAGATTGGTTTAAATTCCATTATCCAGCATTTGTCTCCGAAGTTCATAGGTTTAGTTCTGCGTAAATCTAGTTCCTTTACCCCCATTCCCTTTTATTTATTTTTGTCCTAAACCGAAAATTCCAAAAAACATAAGAGCGTTCAACGTTACATCGATCCAACTCCCTACTTTGAGTGAGTTCATCATTTTAAGGTCCCTTTGTGAAACCAGCATATCACATCATCCATTGAGCTTGTCCATCCCCCAAACCGGAACATTGGAATTACCGTATGACCTTTCTGGCAATCTTAGCATAAGAGGTAATTTTTCAAGAGAGGATAAAGCCGCCCTTGGGCATTCTTTTCTTTATTCTAAGGTGTTTGGTGTGTCACAAAACACTCATCAACCGACCTACAGAGATCATTTCTCAGAGATCTAGCACTTCATTTATTGAGGCCGTACCATATTTAATGCTGCTGCTGGGCCGTACTTTTCTGTACCAGCAGGGCCGTACTTTTCTTCACAGAAGAATACGCCTTCAGTTCTCAGCTTCTGTTGATTGGATCTTGTGCGCCTAAGTATTCTGGAGATTTGGCATGGGTTCTGGAGTCTGGAGATTGCCTCTTTATCTTGGGCCGTACATTATCATCTATCTTCTGGTGGCTGCAAGTAATCAGGTTCTCTTGAATAAAAAGTTGCTTTTTCCCTTATATGTTCGATTTTACCTATTGTATGAGTTCAGAGGATAAATAAAAATGTGCGCCTTCATCTGAATAGTGTTATTGAAGCGTTGTTATTTATTTATAATTTTTATTGCATTTATTTCTCAAAATCGCAATTTATCATTTATTGCAAAAACCTATCAAAAACACAAAAAAACACAAAACGAATAAAAATCAGTATTTGCAGTCAAGGGTTTGGGTTGAGAGACACCTGGTCTCTTACACTGTGTTAATTATTGTGTGGGAAATTTCTGAAGGATACACCACCTTTAATTTGGATTGCCTTCGCACCATGTGTCCTTACAATGCTTTGATGTTGCAGCACCCGACTCATGCCAGCTTGCATGGGAATACCAGCTTCGTTGTACTTCGCATCCCGCCCATGATTGTTGGATCTCAGTTGCTAGGTTGGCAAGTTGATCCGCCTCTGAATTCCCCTCATGATACGTGTGCATTAATTTGAAATCTGTGTAGCCGTCAAGGAGATTTAAACATTCCACCAGATGATTACTTAGTTTCCAATTTTGGATTTGGCGGCTTTGGATCGTGTTTATTATTATCATTGAGTCTCCTTCGATCTCGATTTTTCTACTACCAAGCTTCCGCCCTTCTTTGAGCCCAAGTCTTACTGCCATGATTTCTACTTCGTTGTTTGTCCTAGGTTGCAATGGGTAACTTTTTCTATCATTATTACCCCTCTATGATCTTTGAAGATGCATCCGACACCTGAGAGGCCCGGGTTCCTCTTGGATGCCCCATCGAAATTTAATTTTATCCACCCTGTTAGAAGTATTGTCATTGATGTCATGGTAAAAAGAATAAGTTCATTATTGGAATTTGAGAACAAGTATCCATTTGACTCAGATTTGAATCATCATGTTCAGATTTAATATACATAATGTTCAGATTCGAATTCTGTACTAGACTCAGAATTAAAGATCGTGCAAATTGAAATCCCGTGTTACTTCACATCGATGGTATATGGTTTGAGTCGGGTCTTGATTTTCCGTATAAATGATATCCTCCGTTGAATAGACATTGAAGGCACGTCAATGAATGAAGTCGACAAACAGCTATGATAAAGATAAGCCGTCTATGTTGAAAATACGTCAATAAAATAAAGACGTGTTAACTAATATTGCTGATACGTTTTTAGTTAAAACAAAATCACTTTGTTGATGCGTTTTAGTAATATGTGTTATCTTAAACAAACACAAAGACATGATCAAAGAGTGGTGTTTCAAGAGACGGGACTGTTCCTAAAGAAACGTAACCTGTGCATCTGAAGAGAATAATCTGGAAACGTGTTTTATGAAAAGAGTTGTTTACAGCATGGGACGTGTCTGAAAACAGTGTGTTATTAAAAAGACGTGAGCATCTCCAGCCAAGACGTCTTTTGAAAAGACGTAAGCATCTCCAGCCAAGACGTCTTTTGACGTGTTCCTTTGTATGATTCGATTATCTCCTGAAAAGACATGCTCTCTGATCACAATACCAAAAGGAAAGTGTTCGATCTGGTTTTTGAAAAAGAAAAAATACTTTTACATACATATTTGATAAAATAGTGGTAATAAAAGGTGGAGATTCGAATAAATGAAGAGGCAGTTTTCAAAAGAGATAACAAACAACGATTAGCAAAAGTCAAGTAGCGACCTGTTATTCATATTTATTATGTTTTGTAATTATGTTATCAAAAACAATGATTTGTTTTGAAAAGGTAAAGGCATAAACAAAAGTTGTGTCTATTTGAAGGGTTGCATCTCTTCTAGTAGGCATAAGACATATTAAAGGAGGTTGTAGTTTGAGTAGGTGGTGTGGTTGTTTTTGAAGATTTGCAGATCAGTCTAAGATTCCCATCTCCTTGTGTGGGCTTAGAGTGATATCATTTTATCACATAGAGTAGATTGGAGAGTTGGGTTTGTGCAGACCAGATTGAAGGCAGTCTTACATCCATCAAGTCAAAGTTTGATACTTTGCACTAGGGGTAGGTGCTCCTTGTAGGTAGGTGCCTACTAAATTTGTAAAGGTCTAGGTGTTCCTTGTAGGTTACACTTTACTAAATCATCCTTTTGTAAATCTGTAGGTTGGTGCCTACTTTGAAAAAAATATTATTTCAATAAAGTTGTGTCAACTTGGGGAAATTGATTCATATCAAAATGTTGATTGTAATAAGTTTGAAAAAGATTAAGAAATAAAAGTTTGTGATTGATTTACTGATTCACCCCCCCTCTCAGTAAATCTTTTGTGCTCTTCACACCCTTCCTTAGGTGGTTGCCACACTATTTTGTCTCGCATGATCTTCATTTTTAATTCACAAAGTCCCATTACCGAGGGACCCTTTTTAAAGCTAGGGATGTACCCCTTGGGTAGAGTGCAAATGTTGCACTCCACATCCTGAAAGTAAGTCAAGACACAAGATCTTGGGGGCCCCTCAATTATTGACATGGTAGCGTAACTCCACAAGGTTTGAACCTTAGTTGTTGGCACTACAGGCAAGAAGCCCCACCATTTCACCAAAGGGTCGCCCCTTAAACATTGACTTTCACATTCTTAGATTAAGTTTTTTCATTAATAATTATATGCAGTTATATAAGATTAATAAAATAAATTAGGATAAATGCCAATTTTTTTTTTTTTTTAAATAGTGGTAATACAATTAAAATTATATTATGATATAATTATTATATCAATATATATATATATATTTTTTATAATATTATAATTTTATTAATAATAAATATTCAACTCATTAAGTTCAAATACTAATAAAATTTACTAAATATACCTAAAGTAGAATCATCAGGTTCAACTTTCTTGGAAGGAGCTACCTCTCCTCTTTGATTGAACTATAT
This sequence comes from Sequoia sempervirens, assembly GCA_007258455.2. NCBI lineage: Eukaryota > Viridiplantae > Streptophyta > Pinopsida > Cupressales > Cupressaceae > Sequoia > Sequoia sempervirens. The sequence continues at coordinate 10,368 of VDFB02124465.1, read as the reverse complement.
CTAAGATTTTCCACCAGCAATGGGTAGCAAAATCCCATTGGAAATGGTGAGCATAAACAGTAACACTTGATCCTAGTAGAATAAGGTGATTGTGACACCCCATTATGCATTTACCTATTTACTATTACTATGCTAGGGTAAATTATTGCATTTGTGAATGTATTTGGAATTCTGATTGGATATACATATATGTGATTGTACTTTGCTTATCAAGAGTGAATGAATGTTTATTTCATTTGATGTTAATGGAATGGAAATTTGGAATGCATGGTTATTGAATTTGATATTCTAACTATGAAAAGGATAATGCAAATATTTGAATTTATGAACCGTTGACTACCATGAAAATGTGTTAAATTGGATGTAGGTTCAAAATCACTCAAGAGAAGAATTTGGTGAAGTAACTAGTAACAAAACCTAATTGAGCTTATACACACACTCACTAATAGAATGGTTGATTCAAGTCATAGAGTTGTAGAATTGGTAAGTTATCCTTTAGCATGATGTGTCTGCAATAGAAAGGACTTTGATTTCTATTAGGAGCGTTCTTGGTTTATGTTTAGTGCTTGGTGCATATGAGTACTCCTTTATATTACTATGCTTGATTGATGAGATGAACATACGTTGAAGGTATATATATGTATGCATACTCATGTTGACTATGGACCATACACATGAAGGAACACGTACATGAGAATGCATAGGTAGATGTACCTATGTGCGTTTATGGATTGGTTTATGAATGTGGTTGTGTAATCAAATATATATATATATATATATATATATATATATATATATATACGTATGTAAATGACAAATGGAAATGTCATACAGATACGTCGACATATGTATACATACATATACATGCACATATATATAAGAATATATACATATTTAATTGCCAAGGAACACACCCACACACACACACACACACACACACACACACACACACACACACACATATATATGCATATATATGTATATGTATGTATGTATGTATATATAAATATATATTAGAATATATACATGTATATACATAACATTGAAAGCTATTTACTTTGTATATATATATTAGAAAAGTAATAAAGGCCGATTCATATATATTGAGAATGTATTAAAGGCCGATTCATATATATTGAGAATGTATTAAAGGCCGATTCATAAACTATATGCTATGGTCGATGGAATGAAACATATGGCGCACTATGTAATAGCGCTTGAGTAAACATTAAAGCACATTTATCTTTTCAGATTAAATGCAAAGGAAATACATGAGACTTTAGTCTGTTGTGTGAGTTAATGAAACTGAAATATAGTGCAACGTATAAACAACGTACCAAGTCAAACTGCAAATATAAATGCAAAAGGTCGAACCAAGCTATGTGTCGACTATTTAGACTTTGACTCAGTCGACAGAGTATGTGCAACCAGAATATGAATGACCATTTCCAATGTTTTAACTGCAGCCTTTATGTAAAGAGCCTTGCACAATTCGCTCTAAAATTTCTGTTTTGACTCCTTTGGAATTATGTCGAACACTGGATGTGCAAACTGTATCTGTTGGTTGTCGTTTATGTTTGCTTGTTTGATTTGAAGGGGGCTCATTTGTATGCTATCAAAGCTGCTGTTAAAGATACCCTGATACCACTACAATGTGCCTTGTCAAATTTGTGTGCTTAAGTTCTGATTTTCTGCCTCAGATATGTCTGTCTACACTTCCCTTGCAACCTTTGTTCTGCTGGTAAAGCGTTTTAGTTTGATTTGTTTGCTTGTTTTAATACCAGTGCTTTTTGTGAGCTTTAAAAGGGATTGCAGATGCCGCTAGACAAATAACAAGATAATATGCAACTCTTTTTTTTTTATATATTTTCAAATGCACACATATTAAAATCTGATGCAAAGCAAACCTACAGCCTAGAAGTATTTTCTTGAACACTTAGTGTACCAACTTAGCAAAGTGGAATGCAAGTGCATAAAGAGACGTTTGACAAATAGTTGGCAGCCAAACAAACCCTTCCCTTGATATTATGAATGAGTGTAATGCTGTGTATACCTATGAAGATGACTCAGAATATGTTCTTTTTTTTATTTACCAAAACATGACTGAGTTTACAATGCAGCTGGCTGTTAGCATTTACATTAGACACTAAATTCTGAAACAAGTTCATGTGCAACTCATTCACCTCCTCTACTATTCTCAAACAAAATGTAACTATCACGCAATGTCAAAACAAAGAAGGAACCTGGGTATTGCCAATTCTGAAACTGAAAGCCTGAGATATCAGCTCGAACTCTTCATGGAGTGGGTCCGTCCCTCTAACCAAGGCTGAAAATGTGTTCCTTGATGTCCAGTGCCACCCATACAAAAGGAATCAAGATTTATTGTGGTTTCTTTGCTGCCAATCGAACCTACAGAAAAACGTCCAGGTCGTGCTCCCTTATATTTACCAGAATGATGCCCAGCCCAAAATACTACCACGAATCTTAGCTACACGGATATAGAACGAGCCATGGTCCTTTTGACTAAGATGCAGCTCAAGAATATTCAAAACGACCCGTTCAAGGTTGAGGACGCATCAATAAACTCTTACCCTGTCGCTTCTCTAAAATGCAATGTGAAAGATGCCTATCTGAAACGATTTCTCATGTATCTCTGTAGAATATCTTCTGCCAACTCCCTTTCAGCTAGGGGCGATCTCACACACCTGAAACTGAAGAAATGAGGGTCTCAAAACCCTAAGCCAGTGTCTCGTGCCATTCCCGTGAGGAAACTTGGTCTTCAAAAGAAATTCCAAAAAGGTGCGAATGAACTCTCATGTTTCTCTTTTGTATTCATTTCCCCTCTAAAGAAATTCGATAAAGTGACTCATTTTGTTTCTTTTAATTTGCTCACATAAAATTTAAGTGACTTTCCCAAGTCCACTTCTTTTAAATATTCCCCCTTAGTCACTTTTATGACTTTATAAAGTCACTTAGCAAATCTAACTTAATTAATTATTTAATATCACCCTTGAGAGTATAGGTAATAAATAAACAATTAACTAAATGACTCCCTGTCTACATCAGTTGCCTTCGGGAGTTAAAAGACAACGTGGCATCCGTGTGGCTAACAGAAAGGGGACATTACACTTTAGAATAGGGAATGTGACTGCAACTTGGCACCATTGTATGAATTATCTGATTGCTTTAAAAGACTATCATGCTTGAAACCAATTAGCTGTATTAAAACATGTGCTTTAAGAATGTGTCAAATTTGTTGTGGCAAACAATAGATCAATTTTCTGTGCAGATTCGATGACTATCTTTATAAGAATTCGCCACACCTTTCTATTGTTGAGCTGAGTCGATTAAATATGGCCGAGAAGTGGCAAATAATGAACCTTGTTTTTAGCCTTGAGAAGCTGATTTTTGAGTATGAATAAAGGGTGAACCACCTCATTTGCTACACTTTTCCTTTTGCAACATTACGCTGCTCATATCTGCTGTAGTTTATCTTTGTGTATTTCTTAGTTTGCTGAGAGCTGTTGTGAGGGAATTCTAGTGAGAATAATTGAGAGAGGTTGATTGCTAGTTGGTAAATAAGAGGAGGCCAAGCTAGGAAGTTCAAGAGTCGATTGGATTAAGCGAATAACAGGCATGGAGTTCTATTCTTTTCTGTTTTATCTTTAAAATCTGAAGATTGTTTGCCTTGAATGTTATTTTGGAAAGGTACTAGTTTGCTTGAAATAGAGTAAAAAGTCTATTTGCTTCATAGTTACAAGACTCGGACTCGCCTCGGACTCGGCAAGCCAATTTTTGACTCGGACTCGGACTCGGCGCCCAGACTCGGCAAAGACTCGGCAAAGACTCGGCAAATAGAAAAACCCAAGAAATTCAGAGATTTTTAAGGATTTAACACTTGTTTCACGCACCCTTTAATAAATAAACCTTAAAGACACAATAACATCATCAAATAGAAATTACTATGATCTCATACACAAACATACATCGATCACATAAGTATAAACGCAAATTTTCGCTGAAGGAAATAACACATTCAAATATATAAAATTATAAATATTGTCAAATGTATACAAAACTCATGGAATATGAAATCCATGGCATCAAAACAAATATCAAAATTAAAAATATAAGTCTATGGCTCAAAAGAGCTTGCATTACTCATCCCAACATCACGACAAGTCATGCGCTAGTGTCTAAGATAGGTCATAGATGATGATGCAGCCATGATATTTTCTTGCATCTCAATGATTGGTGTGTATATTCAAGTGAGGAATTTATTATTAAATTTTTATTGTAGCCTTCAAGACTGCATGCTTTGTTGTCTAATGTATGGAACAAGATAATCCTTGATTATGGCTTTGACTGCAAAAGATGCAAAGATTTACAACAGGGGATATGTATTTTGTAGGTTTAACGATCATGATTCATCATTGGCCTATAACATGCTTAGACCTATAGTTTGATGAGGTTTTGGGGGAAACACCCCAATAGGATCAAGGGGTAGTGCCCTTTGCGGGGGTCTGGGGGCAGCGCCCCCAGCGGGGTCAAGGGGCAGCGCCCCTTGCGGGGGTCTGGGGGCAACGCCCCCAGCGGGGTCAAGGGGCAGCGCCCCCAGCGGGGTCGAGGGGCAGCACCCCTCGCGGGGTCCCGGGGCAGCGCCCTGGGCGCGCTCCCTGTCGCGATACAGGGCGGGGTCGAGGGGCGGAGCCCCCGCCACCAAGCCCAAATGAAGACCTTCAAAACCACACAAACCTTCATGGCGCGCACCATTTAATTAAAAAAATTGTAAATTAAAGACACTAATTACATATTTAAAAAACATCAAGGTCGAGATTTAGCCATTTAATTAAGCAGTTCTGAAACTTTAAAATGTGTTTTTTTTGACACACACGCCCACAAACTGATGGCCGAGTCTTTGGCTTGGGACTAAGGTGTTAAATGAGTCCCAAAGACTCGCCCAACCTCACTCGCCTCGGGACTCGCCAAGACTCACCGAGTCTAGGCGAGTCTTGTAACACTGATTTGCTTATAAAAGAAGAAAGGTCTTGTTTGATGTGTTTTCCATACAAGTGTTTGTATTTACTCCATATTAAGGAGAGACTGGTTGATGTCATTAGTATTACATACTAGGAATGATGAATTGGAAATAGCTTGTTAAGTTATTTTATGCTAAAGTTGTTTTGTGGACCTTGAAAGCTATGAGTTATACCCAGGGTTAGGTTATCCATTGAAGGAGGGGTAATTTATGCATTTGCTTATGTTATTTGGTAGAGATGCCATTGTGATTTGGGAAAAGGGAATAGGTCAAATCGGAAGATAAGAACTAACTCTTGAAGGTTTACCTATGCATAGATACAATGGTCTAAAGTAGAACGAGCTAGGGTAGTGTATGTGAATAGGATGACTGTCACTTGAAGTACTGAGTGAGAACACTTTGGCCAAAGTAGTGTGTTTGCCTTGGCTCCACTGTCAGTTCACCATGTTCCTTTTCATGCATACTAGATCAGGATTGTAAGGTCTACAAGTTCTAGTTGTGTAGGACACAACACTAAGCTCATTAAGGCTAATCTTACGAGGTTTCTTCACCAATCTCTTTGTCGAAGGGTAGGGCTATCTATCCTATGATAGATATGTGAGGGACCGCATATGAGTCTGTGGTTGGCGGAAAAGCACTTGAGTGATGCTTCTCCTCCTCAGTTGGCAATCAAGTTCTGTAAAAGATTCCTGGACCATCTATACCTATTGCTTTGAAGCTCGTTTGAGCTATGTATGTAATTGTTTACAATCTTGGAAATATTGTAAACAATGAATATTGTATTGAAATTGAAATCAATAAATGGAATTTGTTATGTCATTTATGTTCGTTCTTTCTCTCATTAGAAAATAAATTTTTTATTGCAATGGTTTGAAACATAGTTTATTTACTTGAAAGTGAAAACTTAGGAAATTTACTTGTGAGAACAATTGGCATGTTATAGTGATAATGCCCAATTGAAGAAACCCTAAATGAATTTAAATCACACAATTATGCTTCTTATTCAATGGTAGAGAACATGAACTCCATGTAGCTAACAATTAACCTGAAGAACAAATATCAATGAATGTAGTAGAGGCTTCCAAACAAGGTAAAATGGATTTAAATAAATGACAAAAAATACTTGTGAAACCCTAGCTAGATGAAAAATCATAGGTCAAAGTCAAAATTGGAAAGAAATGGTCAAAAGTCATTAGAGCCTGTAACTACACGAAATTTCAGTGTTTTTATTGTGATTTTTTCATGATTATGTGTGAAAATTTTGGTAAAAGAATGTTGGCCACAATTATTGAAAAAATCACAATTTTTTGGGGAAAAAATTCTGAAACCCCATGATTTGCAATTTCTATCATTAATTGCAACTTCTGAAACCCCATGATTTGCGATTTCTATCATTATTCAATAGTACATACCATTGTTTCTTATACTAGATGCCTGGAGTGCAAAATGAGGCCCTCCCAGTCCAAGAAATACAAAACAAGATGTCTATGAATGAACATCAATGGGGGTATTAGATGCTCTAGAACCATCTATATCAAATTCAGACACACAGCATGACTCCCTAATCTCACTGTCCAGTTTATGCAAAACCGAAGAATACAGAAAATTTCAAATGTTATATATTTATTTTCCATCCAATAATCAGTCTTACAACGAGAATAATCTTGTTTCAAACATGGAGTCATTGAGTTTATTAGTAGTTCACACAATCCCATGTCATACAATTTACCTTTTTATAGATGGCAATTGTAAAAAATACAGGGAGCCATTTGCAGAGACAAAGGGTCTTGGCAACTAAGAGTGGAGACATTTTGATCCTAGAAAACCATACTTTCAGTTGATACAACATCTTCCTGCAGATTGATACAACTTATTCCTGCAGATCGACCAGTCTGAATTTGTTTCTGAGAAGGTCAATGGGTATACGTATTTAATCATTTCTGTTATCCTTTTAAACCAATGCTATATATGTTTGGACTTTTATAAACAGAGTAGTGTCTCTCTGTGTATGCATGTCTGTACATATATTGTTATTTATATCTTTTGTGAAAAAAATGGATTCAAGAAATTTATGTGGTGAAATTTCCAAGAGGAATTTAACTATATCCTTTATTAATTGGTAGAGCAGGTCAAAAGAAAGGCATTTTCATCTTTATCTACTTAGAATTTTTATGACACTTCACTTCTGTATTTTATTTTTTCAGGACATGCCAAGTGCAGGAGGAGTGATGCAAGTAAGTATCATCTAGGTTCTAGGTAGTGTTGAATCTGATAGCTGAGTTTCTGGAAACACTAACCTGAAACTCACTTAAATCTAAATGCAGTGTTTCTTTCAACTTTTTATTTCATACTATTGTTGTCTTTAAGGTCCAGTGCTGCTGTCATCTTTATATTGCATTCAAATATGTAATATTTACATACCATTCTTTTCTTTTGAACAAAATGTGACATTGTATGACAATTAACTTTGAATATTACACTTTTTGAATTGAAGACTATAGGAAGAGAGAAAAGAATGGAATTTGCAGCATCTTTTTCAACTTGCTACTCGTTCCGTCTGCTTTACAAAGCAGGCACCCAATATCCAATAATGGGCGCTCTAAGGTAAATGCATTTTTCATTCCAGTAAGGTATATGGTAACTGAATTGCTAAAGAAAACAATAAGAATTTGGGAATGTGTTTTTCGTTACAAGTATTAATTTTACATAGTGGAACCTGCTTCCCTATAACTGGTCTTCAGCAGGAAATGCCAAAATTTACATTAACTATTAATGTGTGATAACTGTTGTATATACTGCTATCATCTTCCTTAGCATACTGTAGTCACTAAGCTTGTCATAGTAGCAACCAAATATCTCATTACAATTGGCAATAGAATAAATTGAAAGCCATTTATCTCCACATTCATCAACAGTTCAAGTCTCTATAACCAAGAAAATTAACCTTAAGATTTCTATATGTTCTGAGCCTAAAGAGGACTTGAGCAATTTTGTCAAAAATCAATGGGAAGTTTTTCCATGGATACAATTGAGCATGCTAAGTTTTCTACAGATACAATTGATTGTGTTACTTGCACATCTTTCTTCTGCTTCCTACATTATGTGTTGTGGCTTATGGATGAAAATGAAGCATCTATTTTTGAAGGAACCTAAATGCCTGTTGAAGAAGTGTTGGCTAGTATAAATGCCAACACTTGCTTTACAGGTCCTTGTTACCACAAAAAACTAAGTCATCACCTTTAATAACATGCAAGATATAGGGGAAAATATCTACTAAATAATAGTTCCTTGCTTTAGAATCCATCCCAAATGTTGGAGTCATGCTCCTTTTGGATTTTCTAAACTTGATTTTTATGGGCTAGTTGTTATAATCCTGGACAAGCAGGAATTATAGCCATTATTTGAAATTTTGGTGTCCAGCTGTTTATCACTTACAAAGGATAAATTGGAGTCCATACAAACAACTCTGCCAAAGCTTGAGCTTTATGTCATGATATTCATCTTGCAGTCTTAAAATCACTGAGTTGTCCGTAAAAGGAACTCTAAAGTTATTATTGATATGCTTCAATACTTTGTATCCTTGGAGTGTTCTGCAATAATTTGTGTTAAACTACTGAAACTCTAATTAATTTTTGCATAAATGTGTGGTCTCAATGGGTTGGACTCTAAAAATTGCAACCATTCTTCCCAAACTCTATGTTTACATTGCTCATGAAGAATAAAGATCTCTTCTCATCAATATATCATCCACGTGTAGGCATTTGATCATCCAACATATGTATTGAGACTAGATATGAATAAAATATCATTCAATCATATGTGTTTCTTGTGTACTTGATGTGATGAACTCTCTCTTATTTTTCTGCAATGATTTCCTAAACAACAATGTTTTTTGTACATGATTTTCTTCAAGGAGGTATAGTGCTCATATGATTTTTCCTCCTACATTTATGGCACCATTGCCTCAGTTTGAAATTTTGATTCCATTCGCCTGCATGATGGAAGTCTAGGGGAAAAACATAAAAATAGAAAATTTCTAAAACTAATGAAAAAAAAGTTTAGTTTGAATGAAGCCAACAGGAACAAGGAGAAAGAGTTAGCCAAGGACATGAGAGCAGTTTGGGAAATTGCCAAATCAGACTTTGCTCGGATAAAGTTCATAGACACACATAGTGCCTCTATGGAAATGGTCTACAATCTTGTGTAGAATGAGTGAGCATATGAACCTGTGAAAATTTAAGTTTTAAGTGACTGTTCAGTACTAACTCCTCTTGCCTCTAATGGGGTAGCATGAGCTATTTTGGTGAAAATTAAGTTGGGTTGTAATTCACGTATATGTCATATTTCATTCAAATGATCTGGTTTCTCTTATTCTGTGATGAGCCTAGCCAAAGTTGACTCAAAAACTCTTCTTTGTTCCCTTGAAATTTTGTCAACAATTCGAATGCAAACTCCCAGCTTGCTGGTTTATGTGATCAGACTGATATGTTCTTTGAAAGTTGATTATTGAATGCTTCCAATGCTTGAAATTTAATACTACCATGCATAAATTAACATCTAAAGGCATGCATAATCAGATTTAGACTCAGATTGAAACTATCATCTACAGCCAAAGACAATTACTTGATATGCAGCTCCAACTCCTTTATTTTATGATGCATAAACTCATTACAAGCTGATTACAAGCTTTGATAAATGTATCTATGACTGATTTATCATATCATTACTACTGAAAGAAATCTACAATACCAAGGTTGTCTTACATCCCATAGGGGACCGCAATTCTTAATTCTGGGTGATATTGGTAACAAAATCAACTTAAATACAATGCTTAGTTCAGATTCTAAGGTGTTTCACCAGTATAACAGCATACAGTTCTTACGCAGCCGTTTATAAATACTGATTTCCTATCTATGAACAATACTTGGACTGATTTGAAACATTTTCTGAGTACTAACAGCAATTAGAAAGGCATTTCTGAGCACTCCGGAATGTGATAACAGCAGCACAAAGTTTCAGACTGATCATGCACTTTTCTGTGATTAACTGGCAGCCAGAATACAAAGGTTTTCCAACTAGTAATACTCAGAAATACAAAGGTTTTCTGTGCATTGCATAAGAATTGATACAACAAGAAATAAGCATGTATTCTGATTACTCAAACCTGGTATAGAGATGCCCAGCAATATAGATGCCTAGGAAACAATAGATTAGTAGGAATAAACCCTCCAAACTTGAATGCCACTGTAGCGCGGTACTGTTCACGTGATACTGTAGCATGACACTGTTCACGTGCACTGTAGCAGCCAGCAATAAATATATTCCACAAT
>VDFB02124464.1:67032-117625 GCA_007258455.2 Sequoia sempervirens | reverse complement strand
GCTTGGCCTATATGGCCAACCTCCACACTTCTTGGAAGGAATATTCCAAGTCTTCAAGGCACATGATGTTCATGACCAAAAGGTCAAAGGCAGGCTACACATGTGGGACTTAGCACATTTTATATGCTTCATGTTTGAAACACTTAGCAATATTGAAATGAAGCATAAGACTTAAGGCATAAAATGCCTAAGTCATGGACTTAACATTCGGCCCCCATTATGCATTAATCATGAGCTCCATTTTTTAAAACATGGGATAAAAATCCCGTTGGCATCTAAATAGGGTCAAACCATAATCATCAAAAGACAAAAAGATGTGGAACATACCACCATTGTATCATCGATCATTCTAGAACAATGATGCTGCTGCCATAGGGTTTGAGTCAACGTAGAAAAGAGAGGTAATTGGTTTTTGTAAACAAAATCTGTGCTTTTTATCACCATTTGAAGGCCATTTTTTAGCTACAGGCTGTGGCCATGTACGTATTTTTGACAAAAACTTGTGTCATTTCTTGTGCTTATTTCATCCCTCTTTCACAGTCGCCATGATTTAATTTCTTGAAGCTCTAGGGTTTAGTTGGAGTCGTGAGCTGGGTAAGCTTTTGTGCACAAAATCTCGCACTCTTTTCCCTTTTCTGTGAATACAAGCTCAATTTGAGCTCCTTTTGGAAACAAAATGATAAATGTGTTTGATTTTTTTGTGCACCTTCTTATTTCGCACTCTTTGAAAATGATGATAAGTAATTTGTATTGGGTTTGACCTGCCTGTGGATTTTTGAGTTTCCATTTTCAAAATGCATCTGCATTTGGCCATTAAGGAGAAAACCAGGCCGTGGCTTCATTCAGATGGTAAAAAAACCTTTTGTCTTCTTTTTGATAGCACCTTTATTGAGAGTCCTTCCTTCTTAGCTTTGAAACAAAGCTTGCTCCTCTAAATTTTGAGATTTCTAGTATAAATCCCAATTGGGTTTTATTCTTTGTGAAGAAAAACATATTTTATGGGTGCAACCATGAAAGCATGTATGGGTTTTTTGATATACCTTTGCATTTTTCTATAGAATGACTTGCATTCTAAACCCCAAAGTGGGCTCTCCATTGTGTGAAGAAAAAATATTTTGTGTTCTCTTCTCATCATTCCATTCGAATGTCCTTGTATTTGAACTTTAACACCAACCCAGATGGGTTTTTGCATTGTGAGAAGGAAAGCCAAATTCTTCACCTTTGTATTTGCATTCTAAAGTTAAAACACAAGATGGGTACCCTACCATTGTAGAAAAATGTAAAAAAATGTGGCACATTCTAGGTTTTTGTATTTTCTGGTTCATGAAAGAGGCATTTGAGATTTTATGCAAAAGTTTTAATGCTATATTACACATAAAATAATGATATATTAGCATTTGTAAATCTAGATTCTGGCCATGAATTTGCACTTTCTAGTGGAGAAAACCTTCGAAATGTTCAAGTTGCCCATCTCTTCTATCACATAGAGGGGTTGATGCAGACACATTTCTACCTGTATTATTGGCCACATTACCGACCCCAGACAGAGATAAAAGAGGCCAATGTGAATAACTAGAATTTAACTCCACAATTGGTAATTCTGTTGAAAATTATGAAAAGAAAACTTTAAGATCTTGGCTTGAACCATTGTTAAGTATCTGCTTCTGGTCTTTTCCACATCTTTGCATTTATTATTTTTCATACGAAGATGACATGAGATTCTCGGGTCCACTATAGGCACATTCCCTGATCCTTTGTAACTGTGAATGCTGTCACCAAAAACTCCATGGGGCTGTCCACATGATCATTGTTCATTCTATTACTATGCATTTCAATGACCTAGAGAGATGCATCCTTGCATAACCTCACTTGAACTGCCCCCTCAACGATCATCCTGAAGTTAGAATTAAATGCTTTTGTCATTTCATGATGAACAGGCTTCCCCTTGGTAGTCTACATCACTACGCACTTAAATCACTGTCATGTTGTGACATCATTGCTATCATGAGGTTTCATGAGTCATTCATGCTTGATGGTTACCTTGAATAGTATGGCTGTCTTTGTGAGCTTATGGAAAATTTGGCATCTTAATGCTTTATTGTTATATGAGATTCTTTGCAACAGGATAGTGCTCTCTATTTGTAATCTAGCATGAGTTGTTTTCTTGGTAAAACTTGATCCTTTTATCTCAATTTGCATCTTGTTACTTTGTGAAATCTGTTTGTTTCAAAATTGCTATCATCCCAACATAGATGCTTATATGATGCTTTCCACTTCATAGATATTATTGCAGTGTGATGAGTCAAATCACTATCACCTCTATCCTTTAAATAGCAATTGTATCCTGATCACATAATATGAGGGTTTTGGTGTTGTCATTGACTTCTCTACTAGAGATGCCACATGATCTCTCAAGCAAACTTTACAAGTGACATGCATGCAACTGGTGTGAAAACCAACACCATGATTTTGATGTCTACACTTACTTAATGGACCTCCATTGAATTATCTTCATTTATGTTTACATGATGAATCCTTGTGGATTTGGATTTATTGATTCAATCACTGTTTATGATGCACATTTTTAGCTTAAAAGCATGCATCTGTAGCTTCATTCATGGCTTCCTCCTTTAATGTTGTTATAGATTACTCAGTTATGTTCCTTGATGTACCTGTAGCTTATGTGGACTTCCTTTGATGATGGTACTCTATTTTTCTTTTTTAACCCTTGTTAGAAGTCATGCATTTGGTGGTCCTTGTTAATGTTTTATGATCTTCTCCTTGTATATACTTTGTCATGCATAGACCTTTCCTCATGCTTATAACTCCACATTGCTCTTTCCATTGTTGTTAAATTTCTATCATTTCCATTGTCTCAAAACAACAAATTGTGCAACCTATTGTGACAATATCTCATGCCCATTAAAAGTTACACTTTGTAAGCTGTGAAACTTGACTGCTTCTCCATTTCCATCAATAAAGTTATTGTCAACTGCATATCACTTGTGGAGGTAATCCTTGGGTTTGAGAAACTCAAGAAAATGTAGATGAAAGTTGATCATTATGTGACACCGAACATGGCAGTTGAAAAGTTTTACTACCCTTCCTTTCTTCTTAATCTGTAATGTAATCTCTTGTGACCATTTCTTGTTTGCCTTCAGTAAATTCAAAAGGAATTTTTCTTTGTTGCTGTCTTGCATGACATGAGAATACATCTTGTTGTCCCAACCTTCATGGCTTCCATAACAATGCTTGTTGCCCCACATGAATTGCTACTTGATCTCCACAACATTTGTTTACCTTTTGATAATGTGTAACACATAAATTATCTCCTTACTTTGATCCTAGTGGGTAGACACATGTCACCTACGTTGGTGACTTGAAAGCTCACCATCCTATGCGATGTGTGGCTGTCCAATAGGGTTAAGGTGAGAGGGACCTGACAATACCTTGGATTGCTTCCTCATTATTTAAGAGATGCATAATTGAAGTTGATGCATCTTTTGAATCTGATAATGAAAGTTGATCAACTGGTGTGATTCTATATTGATTTAATGCATTAATAACAAGTATATATTTGATCAAGTTGCTCAATTTCCTATTACTTTCAAAGCATGCTGAGCTCTACCCTCGTGGGAGCCACATTTACCCCACATGCTGTATTTAATTGAATCAAAATAGTAACCAGACTTATCCTAAATTTGCACATGAAGCAACCAAGTTAGAAAATAGATGTATATTTTGGATGTGTTTGATAACTTCATTTTTTTCAGGACATCCAAGGTTTGCATACTTATTTAATGCACTTAGAGATTAGTTTATACTTGCATAGGTAGGTGTTCATGTAAGGTTTGAGATCTTTCATTGCTTAGGGTGTTGCTCTAATATCATTGTTTTTCCATATGTAGGAGCTAGGAGCACTATGGAGTTGGGAAGTACACAAGCAGCTTGGGGGAAGCAGCAGGGCAAGAGGACAACTTCAAAACCATTCATTCTTAGGCAATGACTGGTCTCCAGCCTTATATGCATATTCTATTTTGTCTACTTATTCATGTATAAATTGTTTCTTTATTTTCATTGAATAAGTAAAGTTAGTCCATTGGCTTGTGAGGGACATGTACACTTCATGATTATCAATAAAAGATTACATTTGTACACATATGATTCTCTTTTCTCATTTGTTGTAATTGCAACATTGGAATGAAAATGTAATCCGTTTCATTGGACAATCTTTTTTTTTCATGCATATTGAACTTAGCAAACTTATGGTTTATCTTTTAAATGTTTAAATGAACAACACAAAAATAATAAACACTAAACTTGATTTCAACTGAAAGCTAAAAATCAGGTAACAATAATAATCACAAAGAATTAAAAGAAACTAGGGCTACAGTAGATGAATAACAAATACATAGAAGATGAAAAAATGAGATGAAGTAATATGACAACCTCACCTTCCTTTTATAGCCATATAGAGGTGTGATGTGAAGAAATTCCTTGATGGAATTGGGCATCTACCAACCATTAATTTGCCTTTGAAGATTATAGTAATCACAAACAACCAAAATAAACTAAGCCTATAGCATATGAGTAACAAATATGAATAAGCCAAAAAAATAGAGACAAAACAATGTATAATGACCTCACCCTCCTTTTAAAACCATACAAAAGAGTGAAGTGAAGAAATACCTTAATCATTGAATTGGACATTCTACCAACAATTATTGTGCCTTTGAAGATTATAATAATCACAAAGATTCAAAAAAATCAGGTCTACGACAGATGAATAAAAAATGTACATAAGCCTAAAAAATATAGACAAAGCAATGTATAACAACCTCACCTTTCATTTACATCCATACAAATGAGCGAAGTGAATAAATATCTTTCCAAAAACAAAAATTAAAGATACTAAACCAAAATAAAATGCTAGTTCATAGCCTTAGTTAGGTTTAATAACTTCACTTCAAAGTAGCTGAAATGTAGACCCATTCCCTTTGCATTGGCATTGAGAAATCCTATGGAAGCCATGGCTGAAGGAGAGAGGAAGTGAACAACTTTTGGTGCGAAACCAAACGAGCTTTCAGGAAGAAGAGGGTTGATAGTGAAGTGGTAGTAGAAGATTAATTCTGTAATACACAACATTGAAGATTCCATCACTTCAAGAACTAGCACCATCCCAAACATCTAAATGTGGAAAGATGTTAAGTTAATACAATAGGTTGGTAGTGAAGTGTGAGGCAACATGAGATAAATGTTACCATGTTTGAATGAAACATGCCCATATGTTCTTTGATCCTGTAACATGTTGTACACATACTAGGGTGATTGAGAATTGCCACTCAAGATCTTCATGATCTATATTCAGTCAACATTTAAAATGGTATGAAAATGTGGAGTCTCTTTTTTTCGTTGTCCTCCACATAGCAGCTAACTCGAACACCCCTAAAAAAAGTTTTTTTAACTTTACCACCTCATTACATGCATGGTGAGAAAAAACAAATTTTTCTTTCATGTGAGGCTCCATGTGAACCTAGAAAAAAAAAGGATGCCCCATTATGAGGCCTTTCCCCTACATTTTTTTTGATGAATAGGTATCTATATCTATATTAATGAAAGATAAAAATACACATATTCACAAAAAAAGGATGGGTGGTGAGAAGGCACACCTTGAGAGTCACATGGGCAGAGCCCAGAAAGTCATAAAATCTTGGGCCACGCCCAGAATGTAGAAAACATTAAAATGATAACAATAAAAAAAGCCGCCAAGTGACCATAACAGTGCAAGCAGAAAATGACGGATCCTTATCATCCTTATTACCCCCATACAACAGCTTTTGAATTTTAACAATTGAAGAGGTCCTTACCGTCACTTATGGATCGAAAAACTAAAATATAGAACGACGAAAGCATTAGGACCAGAATCGCCTTCTTTAATTTCCAGTAGTTGAAAATAGGCTGCCTACTATTAAATTAAATGACAAGTGAGCAAACCTTTCTGGCGAGGGCGATTCACATGGTGGCCTGGTGTCGGCTGTGTATATGCTATATATATATCAAATAATTTGGGATGACCGGACATCTGTCTTTCTTTTATATGTATATCTAAAAGCGGCTTGCGTCATCGTACATACGTCATACCAAGACGACTGCAAAAAAATATAATTGGAGTCATCTTGTCATTCTCAGATCATTTCTTTTTTCAGAGTTGAAAGCTTCAATTACCTATAGTAACACAACAACAGAGACTCATCTGCGTAAATGTTATGTCAAGAAAGAGAGTTCAGGTAACCAGAGCAAAGGTCAAACTAGTACAGCTATTATTTAAACAGTATCCAGATAAGTTGGAATCTTGAACGAAGTTTGATGCATTTATTTCCACGATGATTAGATTATGTTGGGGATTCTGTATTTAAATGGATCCATTGCAACAACTGCCCATCTAATTCGTTTTGTGACTCCCCGTGCTTTCAATTTGACAGAAGATGAAGAGGAAAGAGTGTGAAGACATATCTGTGACCACAGATGTCTCCAACTTCAGCCACACGGTACAGCAATTAACAGGATTGCAGAAGGAGGGTAACAAGAATCAAGCGTCCATTGAAAAGCCTCTGTTGTTCAAGCCTCAAGCCAAACGTCTCTCTGCTGCTACCAACAACAATTGTTCTTGGGTATCGTGCCTCCTCGCCCCTTCTGTTCCTCCTTTACCCAACAACGTTCCTTTACTGGACGACAATGATTCTCGCTTCATCTCCTTCTTATCTCCTGACCATTTCATCAATGACAATGATGTTAGTTTCGATTTCGGCAGAATCTGGGAAAAAATGCAGAACTGATTAGAAACATCATGTGGACCCTTATATTTGTAATAGTTCAGCTAATTCATCCTTGTATACAATTCACCATCATCATTTCATTGTCCTGGTATATTCACTGCATATATCTTTTTTATGTGTTCAACAAAATATATGCGTGGTGAATATACTACAGTGATGAATTGCTGGAGGTGAATTGTACATGTAATAAATATGTCACGATGATAAATGCTAACAGTGAATTGTTGATGATGAATTGCTGGAAGATAAATTTTCCTAGAGCCATTTGTAAATATTAAGCTTGCAGGTTAATCCTACGGATCGATATAGCATTCAGTTTTGTAAGTTTTGGTTTAGCTCATATCTTCACTTGTTAAAATAAATAAATTGCCTCCAATATTCAACCAACTTTTATCAATAATCTGTTATGAGATGTGTAAAATATAGTCTGTGAATCTGTTCAAGTATTTGCAAATAGGAGCAAGGAGATCAATCTTCAGTTTGGATCATCAGCTTCGATTTTCAGCTATGTAATAGTCTCCGCGTCTCCATATTTTTTCATCATGGTGTTAGAGAGGTTAAAATCTTGGGCTGTGGGTTGTGAGATATGAACAGTAAAATTAAGGTATTGTAGGAAACATAGATTAGTTGCATACAAAGGAGAGCCCGATGAGAACTGTGCGGATTATGATTATGTAAATCTAATGTCTGTGGATGAAACTGTGTTTAAGGTGGAGTTGCAGAGTGCTGAAGCAGGAGAACAAGATTAAGTGTGAAAAGTGAGCTGTTGTGGGCTGAACCGTGTGCGATGTGGGCTCTGAAGAGGTCCATGAGAAAACTTTGCAGCTTTGCATGTGCTTTGAATTTTATTTGCAAGAAAAAATTGTGAAGTATTGTGTAGATATTATAGTGTAATCTTGAATGGTTCCAATGGAATGTTATGGCTGAATATTTTGTAAAGTTTGTAGAAGTAATGGAATTTAAGTAGAAATGTGATATGTCAACTAATATATATTAGTTGAGGTGAGAATTTTAGTTATTTTAAAATATCTAATGTTGTTATATTTATAAAAATATTTGGGTGTGTTATTTAAGTGGTTTTTTTGGTGATAGTTAAAATATAGTTGGGAATCTAAACTAAAATCTTTATTAGTCATTGATCATACACACTCTAGTAGAGAAATGATTGATGATCACAATAACATAAAGAATACAGTGTCTTGAATAGATAGAATTCATGAGATAAAAATGCAAGAGAATTTGGGCAATGTCACCTTGCTCTATTTGACTACAAGCTATTATAAATGGGCATATATATCAAAAAAGAGGTATATATACATCCAAAAGGAGAAATAAATCCAATTACAAGGAATAGGTGAGAGTTTCAACGACTTTCTAAATACCAAAATAATAAAGACAAATAAATAGTTATGAAAGCAGGCTAATAAATCTAAACGAGGGTGTGAGACTCAACTACCTAGATTAGGTGAGAGCGAAACATGTAATTGATGAATTATTTAATGTGTTCTCATAATAAAATGATCTAATTAACCTAAAAATATTATTAACATGTGTAGAAAGAAAAACCTTTCCTAAATAAAAATAGCATTATTAGAACTTATTCACTCCTATATGTCACATCACACATGGTCAAGATATCAAAGGCTTGAATTGAAGATAAGAGATTCATAAAATTACCTCCTTTTGAGATGCACACAATCATAAATAGATAAAGAATGAGGTCTTATTAGATTGCTTCAAGGTGTTTGTGAAGGATGTTGAGAAGACAATGTGAGGAGGTGATGAGATAGTTCTCTTAATTTCTCTAAAAAAATTGAGGTAATCTACAACCAAATATAGCATAAATACCATTTGGTGGTTACACCCCTTTCAAAGTTCAGGTGAATTTTGATATTCCAACTTTTGAAGGAAAATTTGATGTAGATGTCATTGATGACTGGTTGTTAGAATTGGAAAAATATATTTTCATGAATCATTTTTCAAATTTTGAGAAAATAATATTTTCCTTCCTCAAATTTGAACTAAGTACCAATGGAAATAGTCCCAGGAGGCTAAGTTTTCGTCCATAGAAACCCTTGATGCTCAATAATTTTATGCAAAGTTGGAGGAGAACTCCACATGGGGAGACTTCATGAAACACATCAAGGAAGAGTACTTTATCATGGATATGTATGAAGAAAAATACATGTAGTGGCAAGTGCTTCAATTAAAAGTACCAATTTGTTCAAGAATACACCAATATTGACTTAAATTTTTGGCACCTCCAAGTTCCAATCGACTCATTAGATGTGTAAAAGATTTATTTCAAATTCAATTCTAAGGAAGTTTTGTTTGAGTGGCTAGTCATGCCTTTTAGCCTAAATAATTTCCCTACCACTTTCATGAGGATGATGAATGATATGCTTATGCCCTTCATTGTTTCCTTTGTTGTGGTCTATTTGGATGATATTACTCATCTTTAGAAAAAAACATGGGATGACCATTTGCAACATGTTCATCAAATGCTCTCAACCTTGCAACAATATAGACTCTATGATACTAGAGAGAAGTGTTATTTTGGTATGGAGAGTATTTAGTACTTAGGATACATTATGGATAGTAAGGGTGTTCATTTTGATTTTGAAAAGATACAAGTCATCAAAGATTGTTCATCTCCAAAAAATATTATAGAACTTAATAGTTTTTAGGTTTAGATAATTTTTATAAGGTATTTGAAAGTAGGGTTCTTCCAAATGTAAGAAGCTCAAAGGAGGTTTGTAGGGAAACATAAATTGTTAATGAGAGCTTGGGTGGTCAAATACATGAAACAAATGTCTATAGCTCGTTTCTTGGTTCTCAACATTTTCCCAATGCATCTCCCATTATTAACAAGGAAAACGTGAAGATGGTAGAGGCTTTCTAGAGGCCCATTGTATCCTCTTAATTCAAATTTGGCATTTAAAAAAGGGAGAACAATTAAGAAGGAAATCTACTTCAATGAGTTGATGAGTAGGATTCTAATTCAACTCTGGTATTTAAAAAAAGGATAACAATTAAGAAGGAAATCTACTTCAATGAGTTGATGAGTAGTTTTGTTATTAAGGTCTAGAGCTCCTTGGGGTGCTTTAGTTTCAAGCCGCCTTGAGTTTGTTCGTCTCTTATCTTTTGGGGTGATATGCCCTAAGTTTGCTATGTTTGCTCCTTGTGAGGTGTTGAAAGTTTACTATTAATTTACCACCTTAGTGTTATTTGTTATTGTGATGTTGCTTACTAGGCTTCATTGGACCATATATGTTCTAGTCTTCGTAAAGGGGTTAGGTCTCTTTCAAAATCCCAACTTCACGTTCAAGGGTTTGAGCTTAGTTGGTTAAAAATTGAGTTCTCATTGTGGAGACCCAAGTTCAAATCCCAAAGGGACATCTAATGTGAAATTTTAAGTTGTGACTCTTGGTCTTACATAGTTGGTTTCTAGTATGGAGGCGGTTTCTAGCTATGTGGTTGCTTTTAGGAGCTAGAAGTAATCTCATGGTTGTGCTTGCAAGAGCTTGTATTGGTCTCATGTTGATGTGTGTATGAGAAAATATTTGTCAACAATTAGTAATATAAAACAATCCCAACTTTACCCTTAATAAAAAAATTCTTTATAGAAAACCAACACTTGCAATAAGTCTTATGTAGTCCTTTGGTTTTTATTTCAAGTAATCATTTTTTGGCTAGATAGTGACAACATAATTTTATCTTTTCTTGATGTATGAGTATTTGAGTTTATAAATAATTTGCATTACGTAAAAATAAAATAAAGGATGGCTAAGAAGAATTTAGGATTTCATGCGAGGCTTTTAATAAATGACACGTTTGGAAGAATCATGAGAGACAAATGGACATTCTAACTAACTTTAGCAACAACTTGTTTTACTTCAACAAAAACTTGTAGCATCTTCATTTGAAACAACTTGTCATACTTTGACATCACTATATCATCTTTGATTGTAGCCTATGTGACTTTAACAGCATAATGAACATTTCAACATCACTATAACTTTGGCAATAACTAGGAAAAATTTGATAGTAAATTGTGAGTGACTATTAGTAAAGATGAGTCTTAGTGATGTGGATCGTCAAAGACACCTAACATTACCTTTCGTCTTGTAAGCCTTCAACTAGCAATAAGCGTCACCTAATTTCTTGACAACAACATCATGAATTCATTTAAACATCAATATAACTTTGACATCAACTAGAATGAAGTCCTTTACTTGTAAGATGTGAGTGACCAGGGCTTAAATTTGATGGCCGTATGACCGTGTTTAGTCATTTTAGCCGTAAAATACAATTAAAATTTTAGGAAGACTATATCACTTGAAAGACAAAATTTTAGTTAAACTGTCAAAATTTCAGGCACACTCAATTATAAATGGAAAATTGGCTTTGTAAAATGATGCCAAGAATTCAAGAGCTCTATTTTTTGGAGTAGTTTGTTGGCAGATTGTTGGTAGGTGCTTCTGTATCATGGGTCTCTCTGCTGGGCCGATCATCAGGGTGAAAAGGTTGCAAACCAATGCAGTTGAATACAATCATGTAATTTAATTCTTTTTAGATTATTTTTTCTTTTGTTGTAAATTATTGTGCAGAAATCCAGAGATGAAACCTGGTTACATCTGCCTATTTTAAAAGAGCAATATATGATAGTGATTTCATTTTAATTTTTTCAAGTTGAGGAGGAGCGGGGGTTCGTGAAAGGCACGGCAGGGGAGTGTTGACTAAACTATTTTTTGCAATGTAAAAAATGCTCAATTCAACGTGAGCTAGGCTATAGTTATATTACTATAATTGTTGTTATGATCGAGGTTGGACTCATTATTCGAGGGGAATTCATATTATATAAGAAAAAAACTCATTTAAATTATGCTAGTTTTAATACAAGGAAAGAACTTATAAGGAAAGGTAAGGTGGGGGACAACCTTGTTCTTATAGTTAGATTAAAAAATGAAAGACTTATACATATATAATTTGATCTAATGTATTATTTATATATGAAAATACATTAAAGATTTAAGACAATATATATTTTCATTACAAAGTTTAGGATTCTTATTCATCACGTATTTGGATTGTTTACATCAAATTTTAGAGATTTTTTATTGCAAAGTTTTCCTTCTAAAAATCAACAATACAACTTACAAAATTAATAAGGCCCACATTCTATAAATTGTACAAATTCTAAAACTTAAAAAATATACAACATAATGAAGAAATTCACTCTTCTTCATGCAACCTTATTGATATTTTTAGAAAATCAGTTCAATAAAAATAAACTCTTTGCAGTCAAATAGAGATCTTGGCTATAATGAAGGGCCTCCTTTTTATCTCATTTTCAAACAGTGAAGGTTGTGTTCAAACCTTCTTGGATGGGTTTTGGTTTCTTAGTAAGGCTCGATTTTTCTTGAAAAAAGGTTGTTGGGCTTTGGTTATAAGAAATAATGTACTAATAGGGTCCACAGTTGTCTTACATTTACAAGGTTGCCATTGGAATATTAAGAGGAGGTTTTGGTGGGTATCCCTAACTCTTTTAGTTAACTCATTGCTTTTGATTAGGTGATCAAATTTAGAAAGTTCTTATTGTAAATGCTATATATTGTGTTAATGGGGATGTGAATAAGGTGGTTTCTTCTTTGATAACGTTATCCTCTAAAATGGGCGAATGGGTGTAGTAGATTATTAATGAGGATTCATCGTGGGTGTCCATAAATGCCACAAATTTTGGCCATGTTGTTTTAGGTTACATGAGCATTAAGAGGAAACAAATTTTATGGAGGAAAAACTATCAAAGTGTGTTTAGTCAACCTTAGACTGTTCATGAGCTGCGCTTTGTGAGAAGTGGCAAGGTGATTTTCCCTTCTTCAACTTGGTCTAGTTTTGAAGGAAATATTTATAAGGTATTTGAAAGTAGGCTTCTTCCAAATGTAAGGAGCTCAAAGGATGTTTGTAGAGAAACATAAATTATTAGTGAGAGCTTGGGCGGTCAAATACAAGAAACAAATGTCTATAGCTTGTTGCTTGGGTCTCAAATTTTTTCAGTGCATCTTTCATTAACAATGAAAACATAAAGATGGTAGAGGCTTTCTAGAGGCCTCTTGTATCCTTCTAATTCAAGTTTTGCAATTAAAAAAGGGAGAACAATTAAGAAGAAAATCTACTTCAATGAGTTGATGAGTAGGCTTGTTGTTAAGGTCTAGAGCTCCTTGGGGTGCTTTAGTTTCAAGCTGCCTTGAGTTAGTTGGTCTCTCATCCTTTGGGGTGGTATGCCCTACGTTTGCTATTTCTTCTCCTTCTTGTGAGTTTTTGAAAGTTTACTATTAATTTACCACCGTAGTATTGTTTGTTCCTTCTCGTTATATGATTGTTGCTTACTAGGCTTCATTGTCATGTATATGTTATAGTCTTTGCAAAAGTGTTAGGTCTCTTTCAAAATCCCAACTTTACATTCAAGGGTTTGAGCTTAGTTGGTTAAACATTGAGTTCTCACCGTGGAGACCCAAGTTCAAATCCCAAAGGGACATCTAATGGAAATTCTAAGTTATGACTCTTGGTCTTCCATAGTTGGTTTCTAGTGTGGAGGTGGTTTCTAGCTTTTATTGGTCTTTTGTTGATGCTTGTATGAGCAAAATAATTGTCAATGATTAGCAATATTAAAAAGCCAAACTTTTCCCTTAATAAAAAATATTTTTAAGACAAACACTGACAATAAGTCTTATGTAGTCCTTTGGTTTTTATTTCAAGTAATTATTTTCTAGCTAGATAGTGACAACATAATTTTATCTTTTTCTTGATGTAGGAGTATTCAATAGTTTATGAATAATTTTGCATTACATAATAATAAAATTAATGAGGGCTAAGAGGAAAATTGAATTTCATGTGAGGCTTTTAATAAATGACATGTTTAGAAGAATCATGAGAGACAAACAAACATTTTAGCTAATTTTAGCAACAACTTGTTTTACTTCAACAACAACTTATAGCATCTTCACTTAAAATAACTTGTCATACTTTGTCATCACTATATAATCTTTGGTTGTAGCCTATGTAACTTTAACAACATAATGAACACTTCAACATCATTATAACTTTGATAACAACTAGGACAAATTCAGTAGTAAGGTGTGAGTGACTATTAGTAGAGATGAGTCTTAGTGTTGTGGGTCCCCAAAGACACCTAACATAATCTTTTGTCCAAAATAGTTTCTTGTAAGCCTTAAACTAAAAATAACGGTCACCTAATTTCTTCGGAACAACATCATGAATTGACTTAAGCATCAATATAACTTTGACAACAACTAGGATGAAGTCCTTTAATAATAACGTGTGAGCGACTATTAGCGGAGATGATTCTTAGTGACTTGGATCCTAAAATACACCTAGCACTTTTTGTCTAAATCAATTTCTTGTGAGCCTCCAAATATAAATAATGGTTGCATGATTTCTTGGTTATTATTATTATTCATCTAGGCATTTCACATACACTTGATAGTCATGGAAAGTTCTTCAAGATTTGTCTTAAGCTAAGCATAGTAGATGGAGAGTTTTAAACACCAATACATCTTGGAATAAAATAACGCAACAAGAAGTTTGAGATATTATAATAGGTTACCAAGTAGATTTAATGATTGAATTCATTCTCCCAAGTATTTTTGTGGCAATTAGGGCTAACGAATTGTTTGCAAATCCCTATAGAAATGAGGGCATAGACATAGAAACATGGACAACTCATTCTTGATCAAAATGCACTTTAAATGTAAGTAGAAATGAATTGACTCTAAATGCTCTGTAAGGCATTATTGTTGCCCAGGGAAATTTATAAACTAGTTTGCAAATAGATATACTGGTCCCCATCCTGGCTTAGGTCACAGGATTAACCCATGAGCAAAATTACGCCATTGACTTAGAATTTGTCTTACAAGCACAGCTGGATATACATTGTTCAATCTCATCCCATATAATCCAACCTGCCCAAAATTTCTTCTCATCACTTCAGATTGTGAGTTGTTGATTTGTAACAGAGGAACCAAGTTTACAAGCCAATGCAATTGAAGAGGCACTACTGCTCAGAGAAAATCTTGTACTTTAATTCTTCTGAGATCAGCTTTTCTGTTATTGTAAATTATTTTGCAGAAGTCTAGAGGTGAAACCTGATTACATCTGGCTATTTTGAAAAAGCAATAGATAATGATTTTATTTTAATTTTTTCAAGTTGAGGGGGGCCAGGGTTCGTGGGAGATACGGCAGGGGAGGGTTGACTAAACTATTTTTTACAATGTATAAAATGCTCAATTCAACATGAGCTAGGCTATAGTTGTATCGGTATAATTGTTGTTATGATCGAGGTTGGACTCAGATTATTCGACTGGTTCTAACAAGGGGGAATTCATATAAAAACACATTTGCTACAAGGAAAAAATTTATAAGGTAAGGTTGGGGGACAACGTTGTTCTTATAGCAGTACTAAATGATACTTTTTGATTAAAAATGAAAGATTTATACATATATAATTTTATCTCATGCATTAGTTATATATGGAAATCATTAAAGATTTAACGCAACGTAGATTTTTGCTTACAAAGTTTAAGATTCTTATTCAATATGTATTAGATTATTTACATCAAATTTTAGGAATTTTTTGCAAAATTTCCTTTTTAAAAATCAACAATACAACTTACAAAATGAATAAGATCCACATTCTACAAATTATACAAAATCTAAAACTTAAAAGAAAGTACAACATAATGAAGAAATTCACTCTTCTTCATGCAACCTTATTGATATTGTTAGAAAATCAGTTCAGTAAAAATAAACTCTTTGCAGTCAAACAAAGATCTTGGCTATGATGAAGGGCTTCCTTTTTATCTAATTTTCAAACATGTAGATTGTGTTCAAACCTTTCTGGATTGGTTGTGGTTTCTCAGTAAGACTCGACTTTTCCTTAAAAAAGGTTTATGGGATTTGATTATAAGAAAGTGTATTAATAGGGTCCATAGTTGGGTTACATTTATGAGGTTGTTGTTGGAATATTAAGAGGAGGTTTTGGTGGGTATCACTAATTCTTTTAGGCAATTCATTGTTTTTGATTTGGTTATCAAATTTAGAAAGTGCCTATTGTAAATGCTAGATTTTGAGTTAATGGGGATGTGAATAAGGTGCTTCCTTCTTTGATCACCTTATTCTCTAAATTGGGTGAATGTGTGTAGTAGATTATTTATGAGGAGTCATGCCCATAAATGCCACAAATTTGACCATGTTGTAGGTTATTGAGCATTAAAAGGAAACAAATTTTATGAAGGAAAAACTATCAAAATGTGTGTAGTCAAGCTTAGACTTTTGATGAGGTGCTCTTCGTGAGAAGTGGCAAGATGATTTTTCCTTCTTCAACTTGGTCTATTTTTGAAGGAAGTATTTATAAGGTATTTGAAAGTAGGGTTCTTCCAAATGTAAGAAGCTCAAAGGAGGTTTGTAGGGAAACACAAATTGTTAATGAGAGCTTGGGTGGTCAAATACATGAAACAAATGTCTATAGTCTATAGCTCGTTTCTTGGTTCTCAACATTTTCCCAATGCATCTCCCATTAACAAGGAAAACATGAAGATGGTAGAGGCTTTCTAGAGGCCCATTGTATCCTCTTAATTCAAATTTGGCATTTAAAAAAGGGAGAACAATTAAGAAGGAAATCTACTTCAATGAGTTGATATGTATTTTTGTTGTTAAGGTCTAGGGCTCCTTAGGGTGCTTTAGTTTCAAGACGCCTTGAGTTAGTTGGTCTCTTATCTTTTGGGGTGGTATGCCCTAAGTTTGCTATGTTTGCTCCTTGTGGGGTGTTGAAAGTTTACTATTAATTTACCACTTTAGTGTTGTTTGTTCCTTCTTGTTATATGCTTGTTGCTTACTAGGCTACATTGTTATATATGTTCTAGTCTTTATAAAAGGGTTATGTCTCTTTCAAAATCCCAACTTTATGTTCAAGGGGTTGAGCTTAGTTGGTTAAAAATTGAGTTCTCAATGTGGAGACCTAAGTTCAAATCCCAAAGGGACATCTAATGTGAAAATTTAAGTTGTCTCTTGGTCTTCTATAGTTGGTTTCTAATGTGGAGGTGGTTTTTAACTATGTGGTTACTTTTAGGAATCTCATGGCTATGCTTACAAGAGCTTGTATTGGTCTCATGTTGATGCTTGTAAGAGAAAAGTATTTGTCAACGATTAGCAATATAAAATAATCTCAACTTACCTTTAATAAAAAAAATCTTTATAGGAAACCAACACTTACAAGAAGTCAATTATGTAGTCATTTGGTTTTTATTTCAAGTAATTATTTTTTGGCTAGATAATGACAACATAATTTTATCTTTTCTTGATGTATGAGTATTTGAGTTTATGAATAATTTTGTATTACATAAAAATAAAATAAAGGAAGGCTAAGAAGATTTTTTGATTTTATGCACGGGGCTTTTAATAAATGAAATGTTTAGAAGAATCATGAGAAACAAATGAACATTCTAGCTAACTTTAGCAACAACTTATTTTACTTCAACAAAAACTTGTAGCACCTTCGTTTAAAAACAACTTGTCATACTTTGGCATCACTAAATCATCTTTGGTTGTAACCTATGTAACTTAACATCACTATAACTTTGGCAATAACTAGGAAAAATTTGGTAGTAAGGTGTGAGTGACTATTAGTAGAGATGAGTCTTAGTGATGTGGATCCCCAAAGAAACCTAGCATTACCTTTTGTCCAAATTAGTTCCTTGTAAGCCTTTAACTAGCAATAAGTGTCACCTAATTTCTTGGCAACAACATCATAAATTCACTTAAACATCAATATAACTTTGGCATCAACTAGGATGAAGTCCTTTACTAGTAAGGTGTAAGCAACTACTAGCGGATAATATTTTTAGTGACATGGATCCCAAAATACACCTAGCATTTTTTCTAAATCAATTTCTTGTAAGCCTCCAAACATCAATAATGCTTGCATGATTTCTTGGTTATGATCATTATTATTCATAGGAATTTCATCATACCCTTGGTAGTCATGGAAAATTCTTCAATATGCTTCTTAAGCTAAGCATAGTAGATGGAGAGTTTTAAAAGCCAATACATGTTGGATTAAAACAACCCAACAAGAAGTTCAAGCTATTATAATAGGTGATCAAAATCAGTTAATGCTTAAATTCATTCCCTCAAATATTTTTGTGGTATTTGGGGCCAACAAATAGACTGCAAATTTCTATGGACATGAGGGCATAAACATAGAAACTCGGGCAACTCATTCTTGATCAAAATGTACTTTAAAATGTAAGTAGAGATGAGTAATTGTAGAAGACATGTGATGAGGAAGAAGAGATCATTCATCTTAAAAAAAAAATGAGAGAAATAGAGAAAATATAGAGAAAAATTAAATAGAAGAAATATTATCCATCCCAAGACATAAAAGAGTCTTATGAGATTTTTTGTATTGTGATATTAAAAGTGATTTTGATATTGTTTCTATCTGTTATTTGATTGTTGTTTGAGAAATGTTTAAGATAATAAATTAGACTCTCTTTAATTGAACCTCTACCTGGATTGCACCAACTCTCAATTTATATTGTTTCTATCTAGTATTTATATATAGGATTTCATTAAATTGTTTCATGATTGCAAGTTGACTCTTAAGAGGACGCATCTTTTTCTATATTTTATAATTTAAAATTTTAATAGTTCACAGCAAAATCTTCCTCACCATATGATTCAGCCGGTCAAATATGACCAGCGTGGAAATTTTAAAATGAATTGAATCCAAATGCTCTGTAGGGCATTATTGTTGCCCAGGGAAAATTATAAACTAGTTTGCAAATAGATATACTGGTCTCCATTCTGCCTTAGGTTACAGGATTAATCCATGAGCAAAAATACGCCATCGACTTAGAATTTGTCTTACAAGCACAGCTGGATATTAATTCTTTAATCTCATCCCATATAATCCAACCTCCCAAAATTTCTTCTCATTACTTCAGATTGGGAGTTGTTGATTTGTAACAGAGGAAGCAAGTTTAATCTGGAAAATGGTGCCCGAAAAGCCATTGGCAGTCTCAGGCATTGTGTTGCTGACTATGTGGGGACTGTTGGAAGGTGCATATTTAGACCAGTGCACCACTGTTTGGCCTTTCCTGAGCCCCTGTTTTAATGCTCTGCAGTCAGGAGATAATTTTGTGAGAGCTGAAAGTGTCTGCTGCAAGAGCTTTATTGCTCTGGAACAAATTGTTGGCGACTCTGCAGTTAGAAAATATGAGATCTGTGGGTGTCTGAAGGGCGTTGAGCGCGAGAAGCAGAGTTTATTGAATGAATAGCTGTTGGAAGTTCGAGTTCTGTGTGGCCCAAATGTTCCATTCCCAATAACTTCCTTTTCTGACTGCACCATGTAAGTCCTACTTACTCCCCTTCTGAGATAGCGACTAGATAAAATATTGCAGTTTAGAATGTTTCTTATTTGGTGGATTGAATCCTTCGTGCAGGCCGATGAGAGAAACGCTATAGCAGGGATGTAAAAATATGCCAAGAATTCAAGAGTTCTATTTTTTTGGAGTAGTTTGTTGGTAAGTGCTTCTGTATCATGTCTGGTCTCTGCTGGGCCGATCATCTGGGTGGAAAGGTTACAAGCCAATGCAATTGAAGAGGCACTACTGCTTAGAGAAAATCATGTAATTTATTTCTTCTGAGATTATTTTTTCTGTTGCTATAAATTATTGTGCAGAAATCCAGAGATGAGACCTGGTTGCATCTGGCTATTTTAACATCAAGGAGGGGTAAAAACTTTATTCAAACAAGAAAACGTTACAAAGCAAGGGCATTAAATGGCTCTATCAAGTTCAACCAAGTGATCCAATTGAAGAGACAGATCCGGGGGTAGTTGACCCAAATCCACCAAATTCCAATCATGAGTATGATCAGAAGCCCATTTAGCCAAGCAATCAGCAACACCATTCCATTCTCGAGGAATATGAGTGAAAGTAATATAGTCCAGAGAAGCACAAAGAGTGAGAATTTGTTCAACAATCAAAGCCAGCTGCCAACTCACATCATCTAAATACTGCCTTTTCAGTAAGTTCACCACAACCTGAGAGTCAGACTCACATATGATCCTTCGCCATCCCAAATGACTGCCCCACTCCACAACCAATAAAATGGCCTGAGCCTTCGTAAGATTATTAGTATGAAGACCCTTATACACAGAGAAGATAAATTGAACATCCCCAAAGCTATCCCGACCAATATCCCCAATGCCAGCATGACTCGGATTTCCATGAGAAGAGCCATCCGAGTTGATTTTTAGGACTCCATGAGGAGGAGGGGTCCATCTTCCCTCCCAATTCACCTTCGGGGTAGGATGTCTACATTTGTTGCGCACGAGCTGCTGTTGCGGAGGTGGAAGATGAAGACGATTACAACAACCAACACACGAGGATCCACCAACACAGTCATATCACACTTAGCCGCAATAGTTTCCCCTAAAGAGTGTAGAATTTTCCACCATAGGTGAGGGGCCATCGACAACGAATCCTGAAAAAAGCAATAGATAATGATTTTATTTTAATTTTTTCAAGTTGAGGGGGGCCGGGGTTCGTGGGAGACACAACGGGGGAGGGTTGACTAAACTATTTTTGACAATGTAAAAAATGCTCAATTCAACATGAGCTAGGCTATAGTTATATTACTATAATTGTTGCTATGATCGAGGTTGGACTCAGATTATTGGATTGGTTCTAACGAGGGGGAATTCATATAAGGAAAAAAACACATTTGCTATAAGGAAAGAACTTATAAGGTAAGGTTGGGGGACAACGTTGTTCTTATAGCAATATTAAATGATGCTTTTATAACTTATAGATTCAAAAATAAAAGATTTATATATATATATATATATATATATATATATATATATATATATATATATATATATATATATATATATAATTTTATCTAACACATTAGTTATATATGGAAATACATTAAAGATTTAAGACAACATAGATTTTGATTACAAAGTTTAAAATTTCTATTCTATATGTATTAGATTGTTTACATCAAATTTTAAGATTTTTTTTTGCAAAATTTTCCTTTTAAAAATCAACAATACAACTTACAAAATAAATAAGACCCACATTCTACAAATTATACAAACTCTAAAAGTTTTTAAAAAGTACAACATAATGAAGAAATTCACTCTTCTTCATGCAACCTTATTGATATTGTTAGAAAATTAGTTTAGTAAAAGTAAACTCTTTGCAGTCAAATAGAGATCATGGCTATGATGAAGGGCTTCCTTTTTATCTAATTTTCAAATCATGTAGATTGTATTTGAACCTTTTTGGATTGCTTGTGGTTTCTCAGTAAGACTTGACTTTTCCTTAAAAAAGGTTTTTGGGCTTTGATTATAAGAAAGAATGTATTAATAGGGTCCACAATTGGGTTACATTTATGAGGTTGCCGTTGGAATATTAAGAGGAGGTTTTGGTGGGTATCACTAATTCTTCTAGTCAACTCATTGCTTTTGATTTGGTGACCAAATTTAGAAAGTGCCTATTGTAAATGCTATATTTTGTGTTAATGGGGGATGTGAATAAGGTGTTTCCTTCTTTGATCACCTTATTCTCTAAATTGGGTGAATGGGTGTAGTAGATTATTTATGAGGAGTCATCGTGGGTGTCCATAAATGCCACAAATTTGGCCATGTTGTTGCAGGGTACATGAGCATTAAAAGGAAACAATTTTTATGGAGGAAAAACTATCAAAATGTGTGTAGTCAACGTTAGACTTTTGATGAGGTGCTCTTGGTGAGAAGTGGCAAGATGAATTTTCCTTCAACTTGGTCTAGTTTTGAAGGAAATATTTATAAGGTATTTGAAAGTAGGGTTCTTCCAAATGTAAGAAGCTCAAAGGAGGTTTGTAGGGAAACATAAATTGTTAATGAGAGCTTGGGTTGTCAAATACATGAAACAAATGTCTATAGTCTATAGCTCGTTTCTTGGTTCTCAACATTTTCCCAATGCATCTCCCATTAATAAGGAAAACGTGAAGATGGTAGAGGCTTTTTAGAGGCCCATTGTATCCTCTTAATTCAAATTTGGCATTTAAAAAAGGGAGAACAATTACGAAATAAATCTACTTCAATGAGTTGCTGAGTAGGATTCTAATTCAACTTTGGTATTTAAAAAAAGGAGAACAATTAATAAGGAAATCTACTTCAATGAGTTGATGAGTAGTTTTGTTATTAAGGTCTAGAGCTCCTTGGGGTGCTTTAGTTTCAAGCCGCCTTGAGTTAGTCCGTCTCTTATCTTTTGGGGTGATATGCCCTAAGTTTGCTATGTTTGCTCCTTGTGAGGTGTTGAAAGTTTACTATTAATTTACCACCTTAGTGTTATTTGTCCCTTCTTGTTATATGCATGTTGCTTACTAGGCTTCATTGGACCATATATGTTCTAGTCTTCGTAAAAGGGTTAGGTCTCTTTCAAAATCCCAACTTTATGCTCAAGGGGTTGAGCTTAGTTGGTTAAAAATTGAGTTCTCATTGTGGAGACCCAAGTTCAAATCCCAAAGGGACATCTAATGTGAAATTTTAAGTTGTGACTCTTAGTCTTCCATATTTGGTTTCTAGTATGGAGGCGGTTTCTAGCTATATGGTTGCTTTTAGGAGCTAAAAGTAATCTCATGGTTGTGCTTGCAAGAGCTTGTATTAGTCTTATGTTGATGTTTGTATGAGAAAATATTTGTCAACAATTAGTAATATAAAACAATCTCAGCTTTACCCTTAATAAAAAAATTCTTTATAAAAACCAACACTTGCAATAAGTCTTATGTAGTCCTTTGGTTTTAATTTCAAGTAATTATTTTTTGGCTAGATAGTGACAACATAAATTTAGCTTTTCTTGATGTATGAGTATTTGAGTTTATGAATAATTTTGCATTACATAAAAATAAAATAAAGGATGGCTAAGAAGAATTTAGGATTTCATGTGAGGCTTTTAATAAATGACATGTTTGGAAGAATCATGAGAGACAAATGAACATTCTAACTAACTTTAGCAACAACTTATTTTACTTCCACAAAAACTTGTAACATCTTCATTTAAAACAACTTGTCATACTTTTACATCACTATATCATCTTTGATGTAGCCTATGTAAGTTTAACAACATAATGAATATTTCAACATCACTATAACATTGGCAATAACTAAGACAAATTTGATAGCAAAGTGTGTGTGACTATTAATAAAGACGAGTCTTAATGATGTGGATCGTCAAAGACACCTAACATCACCTTTCGTCTTGTAAGCCTTTAACTAGCAATAAGCGTCACCTAATTTCTTGACAACAACATCATGAATTCATTTAAACATCAATATAACTTTGACATCAACTAGAATGA
The DNA here is from genome assembly GCA_007258455.2 of Sequoia sempervirens. NCBI lineage: Eukaryota > Viridiplantae > Streptophyta > Pinopsida > Cupressales > Cupressaceae > Sequoia > Sequoia sempervirens. The sequence goes on along the minus strand of VDFB02124464.1, from coordinate 94,355 downwards.
CATCAACTAGAATGAAGTCCTTTACTAGTAAGATGTGAGCGAGTAGCGACTATTAGTCTCATATACTTAACATTTGATAGTACAAACAACTTAGATCTCTTATGGAGGCAATGTCCATAGTTTTAGTTGTCCATAGTTTTAGTTCAAATACAAAGGACAGGTGGACCAAACTTGTGGGTTGCGAGGTCAAATCCCACTAGCTCTGCAAAAAGAAGCAAGACACGTGTTTCTCGTTACCTACATCTAACATAGTTTGACATATTCAATCACCTCCCCTAGATACCAAGTATCCACCCGTGACAGACCACAGAAACGTAGGGTATGTCAAGCGGGAGCCGTCTCCAACTTCTCTGAAAATGAGTTCTGGTTGAAGAGTCGTATTGCTATAAAGGTGTAAACAAATGCATAATTTGGTGGTTTCCATGCTTCCAAATCTGTCTCTACTGCTAATATGCAGGATTTCATTTAAATCTTTTCATGATTGCAAGTTGATTCTTGAGTGGACGGAACCTTTTCTATCATTTATAATTTAAAATTTTAATAGTTCACAGCAAAATCTTCCTCATCACATGATTCAGCCCGTCAAATATGACCAGCGTGGAAATTTTGAAATGAATTGAATCTAAATGCTCTTAGGGCATTGTTGCCCAGGGAAAATTATAAACTAGTTTGCAAATATTTAAAATTTTAATAGTTCAGAGCAAAATCTTCCTCATCACATGATTCAGCCCGTCAAATATGACCAGCGTGGAAATTTTGAAATGAATTGAATCTAAATGCTCTTAGGGCATTGTTGCCCAGGGAAAATTATAAACTAATTTGCAAATAGATATACTGGTTCCCATTCTGGGTCACAGGATTAACCCATGAGCAAAAATACGCCATTGACTTAGAATTTGTCTTACAAGCACACCTGGATATACATTCTTTAATATCATCCCAAATAATCCAACCTACCCAAAATTTCTTCTCATTACTTCAGATTGGGAATTGTTGATTTGTAACAGAGGAACCGAGTTTAATCTGGAAAATGGTGCCCCAAAAGCTTTTGTCAGTCTCAGGCATTGTGTTACTAAATATGTGGGGACTGTTTGCAGGTGCATATTCAGACCAGTGCACCGCTGTGTGGCCTTTCCTGAGCCCCTGTTTTAATGCTCTGCAGTCAGGAGATAATTTTGTGAGAGCTGAAAGCGTTTGCTGTAAGAGCTTTATTGCTCTGGAACAAATTGTTGGTGACTCTGCAGTTAGAAAATATGAGATCTGTGGGTGTCTGAAGGGCGTTGAGGGTGAGAAGCAGAGATTACTCAATGAAAAGCTGTTGGAGGTTCGAGTTCTGTGTGGCCCAAATGTTCCATTCCCAATAACTTCCTTTTCTGACTGCACCATGTAAGTCCTACTTAACCCCCTTCTGAGATAGCGACTAAATAAAGTATTGCAGTTTAGAATGTTTCTTATTTGGTGGGTTGAATCCTTTGTGTAGGCAGATGAGGGAAACGCTATAGCAGAGATATTGTAGGCATACTCAATTATAAATGGAACAATGGCTTTGTAAAAATATGCCAAGAATTCAAGAGTTCTATTTTTTGGGGTAGTTTGTTGGTAAGTGTTTCCGTATCATGTTTCGTTTCCCACGCTTGGAGTCGATCTGCTGGGCCGATCATCTGGGTGAAAAGGTTACAAGCCAATGCAATTGAAGAGGCACTACTGCTTAGAGAAAATCATGTAATTTAATTCTTCTGAGATTATTTTTTCTGTTGTAAATTATTGTGCAGAAATCCAGAGATGAGACCTGGTTACATCTGGCTATTTTAAAAGAGCAATAGATGATAATAATTTCATTTTTATTTTTTCAAGTTGAGGGGGGGTGCGGTTCGTAGAAGACACGGCAAGGGAATGTGACTAAACTATTTTTTACAATGTAAAAAAATGCTCAATTCAACGTGAGCTAAGTTATAGTTATATTACTATAATTGTTGTTATGATCGAGGTTGGACTCAGATTATTCGACTGGTTCTATTCGACTCGTTCTAACAAGGGGGAATTCATATAAGGAAAAAAACACATTTGCTATAAGGAAAGAACTTAGGTAAGGTTGGGGGACAACACTACTAAATGATATCTTTATAACTTATAGATTCAAAAATGAAAGATTTATACAAATATAATTTGATCTAATATATTATTTTTATATAAAAATACATTAAAGATTTAAGATAACATATATTTTGATTGCTTTCTTGGTGGTTGTGTCTCCTCAGGTTCCTCCTCTGGCTATCTCTTTTGTGGAACTATTGCCTCAATCTGTTGTTGTTGTGCCGACTGACCTGCCCGTCCCTCGATGAACACTTCTACTGATCCTTCAAATGCTCCTGACTCCTCTTCTGTGCTGCCGGCTTCGCTGCATGGTGTCTCTTTGTTTGTGGTGGTTGTTGAGGAACCGCTCATCTCGCCTTGCTCGATTGACGTTTCCAAGCCTTCCTGGTCTGTTGTGCAGAAAAAAAAGAAGGGACTCCCCAAATCATGGCCTTGGGTTTTGGAAGTCACATCTACCCCCTCAGATTTTGGGGTTGTCTAGTCCTATTACTTTTTTCCGAATTGCTGTCTATTGGTTGTTCGTGTTTTGATACTGTTCTATGTGTGCCCTGTTTGGCCTATTTTGTTTGCTTCTCTTTCTAGTTCATGTCCTATTTTGAACTAACTCTTTTTTGGCCCTGAGGGTTCTTCATGTAAAGGGTACAACACCCTGTAAATGCTGCTTACTTTATAAAAAACATATATTTTTATTACAAAGTTTAAGATTTTTATTCAACATAAATTGAATTGTTCACATCAAATATTAGAAATTGTTTTTACAAAATTTTTCTTTTAAAAATCAACAATACATGTATCTTACAAAAAAAATGACCCACATTCTCCACATTATACAAAGTCTAAAACTAAAAAAACATACAATGTCATAATGAAGAAATTCACTTTTCTTCATGCAACCTTATTGATATTTTTTTAAAAATCAGTTCAACAAAAATAAACTCTTTGTAATCAAATAGAGATCTTGGCTATAATGAAGGGCTTCCTTTTTTATCTCCTCTCCAAACCATGAAGATTGTGTTCAAACCTTCCTAGATGGGTTGTGGTTTCAGTAAGACTCAATTTTTCTTGAAAAAAAAGTTTTTGGGCTTTGCTTATAAGAAAAAATGTATTAATAGGGTCCATAGTTGGGTTATGTTTACAAGGTTGTTGTTGGAATATTGAGAGGACATTTTGGTGGGTATCACTAACTCTTTTAGTCAACTCATTACTTTTGATTTGGTGATCAAATTTATAAAGTTGTTATTGTAAATGCTATATTTTGTGTTAATGGGGATGTGAATAAGGTGAAATTTCTTCTTTGATAACTTTATCCTCTAAAATGGGTGAATGGGTGTAGTAGATTATTTTTGAGGATTCATCATGGGTGTCCATAAATGCTGCAAATTTTGGCCATGTTGTTGTAGGTTACATGAGCATAAAAAGGAAACAATTTTATGGAGGAAAAACTATCAAAATGTGTGCAGTCAACCTTAGATTGTTCATGAGGTGCTCTTTGTGAGAAGTGGCAAAGTGATTTTCCCAAGTCTTCAACTTGGTTGAGTTTTGAAGGAAATATTTATAAGGTATTTGAAAGTAGGCTTCTTCCAAATGTTAGAAGCTCAAAGGAGGTTTCTAGAGAAACAAAAATTATTAGTGAGAACTTGGGCGGTCGAATACTAGAAACAAATGTCTATAGCTCATTGCTTGGGTCTCAATTTTTTTCAATGCATCTTCCATTAACAATGTAAATATGAAGATGGTAGAGGCATTCTAGAGGCCTCTTGTATCCTTCTAATTCAAGTTTGGCATTTAAAATGTAATGCCTTAAGATTATTAGTCAACTCATTAATGATAATTCCATTAAGGAATAATTGGTGGATGAGCATAAATATGTTCTTACAATTGTATCCTCAACTAGATAACGACTTTTACTAGCATTGAGTTGAGGAGCAAATAACAACATTAATAGCAATACTTAAGCACCAATGAAATGGCAATGAACTTATTAGTGATTGAGTAACAATGAGGGTAGAAATGTTAATCCATTTGTTAGATAGCCATAGTAAGGAATATTCAAGAATTAAATAACCATTCTATCTTCGTTGGTTGATAAAATAATATTAATAAACTCACGGTTCAAGAAATCTCTTATGGATTAATGGATGGTGATCTTAACAAGCTACATTTATTAAACAATAGAATTATTTTATTATTTATTGATTAAGTGGTGATCAAATATCAACCTTAGTGATGGTTTATTGATCAAATAATAATCTCCTTAATGTTTGGTTCAATAACGACACAATTAGTGTCGGAATTATGGTTGAAAGAACCTTAATGGCAACATTAAGGCTTAACTGAGACTAGATAATAATATTATCTAGATTAAAATTATAGTACTATTATCGCTCATATTCATACGTTGATTTATTATGTCTAATTCTATTATGGTTGAGCTAACCAAGTGATGAGTGCACTATGGTTTAAATATATTCCTCAAGTGTAGAAATCTCGTGAAACAATAATTGTACCATTCCTTTGCAATGGACATTAATCCTACTTCTTTTTTTCTTTTCATCTAATTTTTTTTTAATAATCATATACAATTCTTTCATAACTAAAGAACATGTCTCCAACTAATCAAATATGTTAATTTAGTGATTCCACTATAATACCTTTACTATATAAAAATTAAAACAAAATGATGTTGCAATGACCATCTACAGCTAGGGCCTCACATCCTCCCCTCCTATGACTAAACTTCCTCCTGGAAGTTCATAGGGTTTGGGTAGCCTAAGCCTCTACCATATATGAATAAACCGGTGTTATGACGAAATGTTGATTCTCATACACCTTATGGGTCTAGACACAAGTAAGAAAGAGTCATATATATAATACATTGATTCATTCAAATCCAAGTACAGGGGTTTTAGCATTAGCCACAAGTTCATAAATTCCAAGCATGTTAATATAACTAAAGTTACACAACTATAAAAAAAAAAATCACAATTATACCTTTGTCATTTAACATAATGCATTTCAAGAGCAATCACTCCTGATATTCATTTTTTTTGAAATATGTTCTTAAGAGGGCATTTTATCCTTCAACCATGACACTCAAACCATGCCTCATTTTGCAAGAACATTTGGCAATTATACTCTTATTACAATCAATTTCTAACTATCATCCATGTGGTTATCAATTATTAACCATGTAACCATATTCACTAACATTACAAAAGCATATATCAACACACATTAGCATTCTTGGATACACATCAAAAATTGTTTTGCACCATAAACATCACTCATGATGTTAGCAATATTTTTGTTCCAATGTCAACTCATAACTCCAAGAATATTAACTTTGCATTATTTGTTACTATCATTCTCACACACTTCACAGGTATTCCACATCACACTTACTTGTAATTTCACATATATACACAACAATAGCAAGGATGCTCTTCCTAATTGGGTGCGCCTATCCTCATACAAAGGATGCTCTTCCCAAATGGGTGTGCCTGTCCTCATACGAACACATAATTCACAACACAAGGCTCACACAATGGGGTTTATAAGGATGTATATTCCTGGATACCATAGCAAATTAGGAAGATAATCCCGAGGTCCTTCTCTAAGGACTCCTCCATATAGATAAGAACAATCATAGAATGAGGGGAAAAATGGATCAATGACCATCCCGTACCGGTCCCATTTACAACCCCTTTCAAGATGATTCCCCAATGCATCTACTCCCCTATACAACCTGCCAGGGAACCCCTCGAGATATGGTAGTTTACAGATCATTTCACATTACACCACACATGCTAGCAATTTTAAAACAAGGAGAAAACCCCAAACTAAGTAACATAAGATCATAAACCAATTTTTTCAATAAAACTCCCCAAGAGGGTACTATAAATTCAAGAGAAACAAAATAAATATCAATTGTAGCTACATTGCAACGTTTTGATATAATTCAAAGGCGAAATTAAACAATTCTTTGAGGCAAATCGGAATATAACAAATTTCAAATGGCTAAACAACCTAATCAAATAAATATAAAACTCCACATTGCTGGCACATAATAAAATGAAACATCAATCAAGAATTACAAATAATTCATATTTCAACAATAAAATCTACACATTACGAGCACCACGTGACTTGATAAGCCACCTAAGGGGAGGAGGGGAATGGTGGTTCTCTAACCACATATGTATAATAACATGCAATAACTAGTGGTCCCTGACCACATAAATATGAATAACTGGTGGTCCTTGACTACATAAATCTGCATCATTGGTGGTCCTTGACCACAAAAATATAAGTAACTGGTGGTCCCTAACCACATAAATATGAATCACTGGTGGTCCCCGACCACATAAATATAAATCACTGGTGGTCTCCAACCACATAAATATAAGTAACTGGTGGTCCATAAAATTCCATCCTTTACCCGTGGGTTATAAACATCAAGGAATAGGTTTGCACTATGAACCAACAAGTGTGGCTCTCATATGTGGGGGAGTAGGCCATGGTCAACGTCCATGGGAGGATTACAATGACTCGACATAGATCCTTTTTCAGGATTAGGGACAACGCCCTGAGCTAGTAATTTCCTGATGGGAGAACATTGGCCTCTCAACCCCTATTTACACTAGCTGGCATCACACTTCCATGAGGGGGGAACCAAACACTAGAGGTACACATTTAACATACAAGTAAGACTAACACAAAGGAATACATCACATTTCATTTAATAAATACACATCCACACACTTAACACGTTTACATAAACACAAAACTAGCTAGCTTACATAAAGTCCATCACAAAGGGTACTCATAGGGGATCGTACTAGATGTCCACCACCCTTATCCCAAGTCGGATAACCTATATCTCATACTTGGGGCACAACACATATATTGGTTTCCACAAAAGTTCCCTTAGTACACAACAAAAGATCCATTATGAGGTATTTACATCCACAAGGAATACAAAATAACTTCATTTCCAATTTTTATTTTTTTTAAGGAACAAGCCATTTTCTTACACATAATTAAGTTGCAAAATATCATATTCTATCATTGACATTCACAACCATTATAACACATCTTCTCAACAAAGCTACCCCATACTCACATACAATGGGGAAAGCATAGTCCAATTTATTAGCACCACAAGCACACCATTCTTTTCACTAAAAATTTACTTAGACATGCAATTAGTATTTGCAATTGGGAACCTAAGTGTCGCCAATGTAAGGCTACTACAATGCACACAACATTTTACTTTTCAGGCATACCATGCAATGAAAGACGAACTTAGATTTGAGACTTAAAAATGCACGACTTACTAACGCATTTGTTTGGTTACTATCATTATTATTTATTTACCATGCACATGGTTTCACTATTCTAGTTTATCTCTAAAAGTTTACTCATTGCAAATTGATTCCAGACACAAGTTCATGCATACATCCTAAGGTAGGAATGCAATTTCAGGATCAAAGTCCTTTACCCAATCAAACATATTTCTTTCCTATCTTCAAAATAACTTTACACAAAACATGCATTCAATTGATTTAAAGGCAACATGCACTATTTGGAAGCACTTTATTTCTCCACACACAAGAAAGAATTGCATTGTCAAATCACCCCAAGGCACATAGATTTAGATATAAGAATTATAGTGTTTTATACTAGGTTACTCACTTGCATTATGAAATTAAATGGTGTTTATCATAGTAAAGTTGTATTGTCTACATAATAGTCATGTCATCAAAATCATCTTTCATCTCCATAAGGTTCAAGGTTATAGAATAACACGAGGGTGGATTTTATAACAATAATATCCATAGTTTCCAAGCCATTCACTTTGTTTTCCTTCCTATTTCCATCCCAGATTGACTCGGTCTTCACAACAATAATTCACCATAACATGTTAATCAACATGAATGAAACATACAATTCACACATTTAATTTGCCTAATCTTGATCATCTTAAACACTTACAAGTCCTATGGCAGGGTACATAGGTGCATTGGTATTTAAATCTTGGCAAGTCAAAATCTATAAACTAGACTATTTAAAATTCTTCACAATCAAATGTGTCATTCCCATGAGGTTACACAATGTTCATTCAATTTAACAACATAGTTATTCCCTTTTTACTTAACTCTTTCACAATCAAAATTATCAAGAATGATGAAAGCAACTAAGGAGACAAGCACAAAATAAATTCACACAAACACCACATGGGAAACATCACTACCTAGAGATTCCAGTGCTGCAACTGGGCTCTAATACCAAATGTAATGCCCTAAGATTATTAGTCAACTCATTAATGATAATTCCATTAAGCAATAATTGGTGGATGAGCATAAACATGTTCTTACAATTGTATCCTCAACTAGATAATGATTTTTACTAGCATTGAGTTGAGGAGCAAATAACAACATTAATAGCAATACTTAAGCACCAATGAAATGGCAATGAACTTATTAGTGATTAAGTAACAATGAAGTTAGAAATGTTAATCCATTTGTTAGATAGCCATAGTAAGGAATATTCAGGAATTAAATAACCATTCTATCTTCGTTGGTTGATAAAATAATATTAATACATTCATTGTTCAAGAAATCTCTTATGGATTAATGGATGGTGATCTTAACAAGCTACAGTTATTAAACAATAGAATTATTTTATTATTTATTGATTAAGTGGTGATCAGATATCAACCTTAGTGATGGTTTATTGATCTAATAATAATCTCCTTAATTTGTTGGTTCAATAACGACACAATTAGTGTCGGGATTATGGTTGAAAGAACCTTAATGGCAGCATTAAGGCTTAACTAAAACTAGATAATAATATTATCTAGATTAAAATTATAGTACTATTATCGCTCATATTCATACGTTGATTTATTATGTCTAATTCTATTATGGTTGAGCTAACCAAGTGATGAGTGCACTATGGTTTAAATATATTCCTCAAGTGTAGAAATCTCGTGAAACAATAATTGTACCATTCCTTTGCAATAGACATTAATCCTACTTCTTTTTTTCTTTTCATCTCTTTTTTTTTTTAATAATCATATGCAATTCTTTCATAACTAAAGAACATGTCTCCAACTAATCAAATATGTTAATTTAGTGATTCCACTATAAGACCTTTACTATATAAAAATAAAAACAAAATGATATTGCAATGACCATCTACAGTTGGGGCCTCAAATAAAAAAGGGAGAACAATTAAGAAGAAAATCTACTTCAATGAGTTGATGAGTAGGCTTGTTGTTAAGGTCTAGAGCTCCTTGTGGTGCTTTAGTTTCAAGCTGCCTTGAGTTAGTTGGTCTCTCATCCTTTGGGGTGGTATGCCCTATGTTTGCTATTTTTTCTCCTTCTTGTGAGTTTTTGAAAGTTTACTATTAATTTTCCACCTTAGTATTGTTTGTTCCTTCTTGTTATATGATTGTTACTTATTAGGCGTCATTGTCATATATGTTCTAGTCTTTGCAAAAGTGTTAGGTCTCTTTCAAAATTCCAACTTTACATTCAAGGGGTTGAGCTTAGTTGGTTAAACATTGAGTTCTCATTGTGGAGACCCAAGTTCAAATCCCAAAAGGAAATCTAATGGAAATTCTAAGTTATGACTCTTGGTCTTCCATAGTTGGTTTCTAGTGTGGAGGTGGTTTCTAGCTTGTATTGGTCTTTTGTCGATGCTCATATGAGCAAAATATTTGTCAACGATTAGCAATATAAAAAATCCAAACTTAGCCCTTAATAAAAAATCTTTATAAGACAAACACTTACAATAAGTCTTATGTAGTCTTTTGGTTTTTATTTCAAGTAATTATTTTCTAGCTAGATAGTGACAACATAATTTTATCTTTTCTTGATGTAGGAGTATTCAATAGTTTATGAATAATTTTGCATTACATAAAAATAAAATTAATGAGGGCTAAGAGGAAAACTGAATTTCATGTGAGGCTTTTAATAAATGACATGTTTAGAAGAATCATGAGAGACAAACAAACATTTTAGCTAATTTTAGCAACAACTTGTTTTACTTCAACAACAACTGGTAGCATCTTCTCTTAAAATAACTTGTCATACTTTGTCATCACTATATAATCTTTAGTTGTAGCCTATGTAACTTAACAACATAATGAATAGTTCAACATCATTATAACTTTGATAACAACTAGGACAAATTCAGTAGTAAGGTGTGAGCAACTATTAGTAGAGATGTCTTAGTGATGTGGATCCCCAAAGACACCTACCATTATCTTTTGTCCAAATTAGTTTCTTGTAAGCCTTAAACTAAAAATAAGGGTCACCTAATTTCTTGGGAACAACATCATGAACTCACTTAAGCATCAATATAACTTTGACATCAACTAGGATGAAGTCCTTTACTAGTAAGGTGTGAGCGACTATTAGTGGAGATGATTCTTAGTGACATGGACCCCAAAATACATCTAGCATTTTTGTCTAAATCAATTTCTTGTAAGCCTCCATACATCAATAATGGTTGCATGATTTTTTAGTTATTATTATTATTATTCATAGGCATTTCATCATACACTCGATAGTCATGGAAAATTCTTCAAGATTTCTCTTAAGCTAAGCATAGTAGATGGAGAGTATTAAATACCAATACATCTTGGATTAAAACAACCCAACAAGAAGTTTGAGATATTATAATAGGTGACCAACTAGATTTAATGATTGAATTCATTCTCCCAAATATTTTTTTGGCAATTAGGGCTAATGAATTGATTGCATATCCCTATAGAAATGAGGGCATATACATAGAAACATGGACAACTCATTCTTGATCAAAATGTACTTTAATACGTAAGTAGAGGTGAGTAATCATGAAAAAGAAGGGAAAAATAATAGGACATGTGATGATGAAGAAGAGGCCAATTATCTTAAAAATGCTATGAGAGAAATAAGGAAAATATAAAGAATTAAATAGAAGAAAATGTTATCTATCTTTAAAGATAGAAGATATAATTTTGAGTTTTTTCAGCACATATGAATATAAGCCTTTAAAGACTTAAATCATATTACTGCAAGTGATTTTGATATTGTTGGTTGAAAAATGATTTAATATGATCCAGCTGGTCAAATATGACCAGCGTGGAAATTTTGAAATGAATTGAATCTAAATGCTCTGTCGGGCATTGTTGCCCAGGGAAATTTATAAACTAGTTTGCAAATAGATATACTGGTCCCCATTATGGCCTAAGTCACAGAATTAATCCATGGGCAAAAAGACGCCATTGACTTAGTATTTGTCTTACAAGCACAGCTGGATATACATTCTTCAATCTCATCACAGTTAATCCAACCTGCCCAAAATTTCTTCTCATTACTTCAGATTGGGATTTGTTGATCTGTAACAGAGGAAGCAAGTTTAATCTGGAAAATGGTGCCCGAAAAGCCATTGGCAGTCTCAGGCATTGTATTGCTGACTATGTGGGGACTGTTTGCAGGTGCATATTCAGACCAGTGCACTGCTGTATGGCCTATCCTGAGCCCCTGTTTTATTGCTCTGCAGTCAGGAGATAATTTTGTGAGAGCTGAAAGTGTCTGCTGTAAGAGCTTTATTGGTCTGGAACAAATTGTTGGTGACTCTGCAGTTAGAAAATATGAGATCTGCAGTTGTCTGAAGGGCGTTGAGGGTGAGAAGCAGAGATTATTCAATGAAAAGCTGTCGGAGGTTCGAGTTCTGTGTGGCCCAAATGTTCCATTACCAATAACTTCCTTTTCTGACTGCACCATGTAAGTCCTACTTACCCCCCTTCTGAGATAGTGAGTAGATAAAGTATTGTAGTTTGGAATGTTTCTTATTTGGTGGATTGAATCCTTTGTGCAGGCGGATGAGGGGAACGCTATAGCAGAGATATTGCAGGCAGCTGGCACACTCAATTATAAATAACAATGGCTTTGTAAAAATATGCCAAGAATTCAAGAGTTCTATTTTTTGGAGTAGTTTGTTGGCAGATTGTTGGTAAGTGCTTCTGTATAATGTTTCGTTTCTACGTTTGGGGTCTCTCTGCTGGGCCGATCATCTGGGTGAAAAGGTTACAAGCCAATGCAGTTGAAGAGGCACTACTGCTCGGAGAAAATCATGTAATTTAATTGTTTTGAGATTATTTTTTCTGTTGTTGTGAGTTATTGTGCAGAAATCCAGAGATGAAACCTGGTTACATCTGCCTATTTTAAAGAGCAATAGAGAAATAATTTGGTAGAATCATTTTATATTCTCTTTGTGCATGCCACGTGTCATGATTGAATGTATCATTATGTGGAAGAAAAACATTAACCCTCTTACAGGGAGGAGTAGGAGGAATCTTTGGTCATGGTTAGATTTAGATCTAAACTATGATGGAAAGGAATATTGTTAGAGAATGAGAGCTATAGTGGGAAGAGAGCATGGACTAGAGGGAAAGAAGGATACTACATTCTACACTATTTACCATAGAAGAATCTATTTGTGCCAATGGTTCCAAGTTGCATTATTTTGATATTTTAGGGTTTGTAAATTTTAGGGTTTTTAAACTTTAGGGTTTCAATTTTACCTAGTTTGTAAATTTCATGGTTTCAATTTGTAAATTTGAAGAATTCACAAAACAATTGATAATGTTGACCTAACCATAATTTATTCATGAATTTCATAATTTCGAGGGAATTTGCAGAGGAAATCACATTGTATGAGTGGAAATTGTAGAGGAAATCACATTGTACAAGGGGAAATCATAATGCACATGTTGGTTGCAATGACCTTCAAACAAACACACCCTTTGCTCGAACACCATCCTTCACTCAAACCCTTCTCTTCAAACAATCTCCTCTCTATTTGAGCATGATGTGGTTGGGTTGAATAGTGATAGTTGTAGAAGGTGTAAAATCGCAAAAGACGAGTAGTGGGTTGTAGTAAAATCACAGAAGGTGAAAGATGACTTAGAGAAGGTTTTGCTTGGATAAATTTAGAGATGAAAAATGAATGGACAATCAAAGATGTAAATTCATATAACTTTTGAACATAATAATAAAATAATACCTTTAAGTGAAGGTTACCTTCACTCGAAGGCTAACCTCCTATCAAAGGCCTCTACATAAAGATCTTCAAGTGAAGGACCTTGTTTGAAGAAATATCTTTGAATGAAGGTAGTTCAAAATTATTTTCTCCCTCGCTTTCAATATTTTTCATGTCCCAAGTTTAGGACCTATTATTGTGGGATTACCCCATTGTTTCTCTTCTTCTCTCTTATGGGGGGTATTTTTTCTCACATAGGTTTTTTTTCTTCTCATTCTTCAGTGAAAGCATTTTTTTCATCTCTCTTTTGGGGAGGAGTTTTGTTCCATTGGATTTTCTCCTTTTCTTTGCTTGTGAGAGATTTAATTTGTACATGGGTATCTAAGATGGCCTAGTATCTGGATCCCATCTTTGCATCATTTGCATTGGTTTGTTCCTCCCTAAGTTGCACTCAGGAGGGTGTTGGCGTGAATAAAGTGTTTTACCTAACTAGTCCAAGGGGAAATCATAATGCACATGTTGGTTGCAATGACCTTCAAACAAACACACCCTTTGCTCGAACACCATCCTTCACTCAAACCCTTCTCTTCAAACAATCTCCTCTCTATTTGAGCATGATGTGGTTGGGTTGAATAGTGATAGTTGTAGAAGGTGTAAAATCGCAAAAGACGAGTAGTGGGTTGTAGTAAAATCACAGAAGGTGAAAGATGACTTAGAGAAGGTTTTGCTTGGATAAATTTAGAGATGAAAAATGAATGGACAATCAAAGATGTAAATTCATATAACTTTTGAACATAATAATAAAATAATACCTTTAAGCGGAGGTCACCTTCACTCGAAGGCTAACCTTCAATCAAAGGCCTCTACATAAAGATCTTCAAGTGAAGGACCTTGTTTGAAGAAATATCTTTGAATGAAGGTAGTTCAAAATTATTTTCTCCCTCGCTTTCAATATTTTTCATGTCCCAAGTTTAGGATCTATTATTGTGGGATTACCCCATTGTTTCTCTTCTTCTCTCCTATGGGGGGTATTTTTTCTCACATAGATTTTTTTTCCTTCTCATTCTTTAGTGAAAGCATTTTCTTCATCTCTTTTGGGGAGGAGTTTTGTCCCATTGGATTTTCTCCTTTTCTCTGCTTGTGAGAGATTTAATTTATACATGGGTATCTAAGATGGCCTAGTATATGGATCCCATCTTTGCATCATTTGCATTGGTTTGTTCCTCCCTAAGTTGCACTCAGGAGGGTGTTGGTGTGAATAAAGTGTTTTACCTAACTAGTCCACTAGTAGATCCTATTCACATTTTAAATTTATTTAGGTCATATAAATCTTTCTAGAATTCTTAGTTGTTATTTAAATGTTATCTTATCTTATGACATTTAATTCTTGAGTCCTAGGTCATTTAATATTAGTTGAGTTAGTTGTCTCATGACATAAGGTTAAGACACTTGTCATGATCTTGTCTAATCCTATGTCTCACCTTGGCTATATAACCAAGGGGTTCTTATTTGTAAATAATTCCATTCTATTACAATCGATTGTATTACATATTGATCCCATTTGATCTAATATTATCTTACTATTGCAAATTTACGCTCTTTATTTTCTCTCTTGTAAAATGTTATTTTTGTTTTCTTCATGTGATCCTATGAGCTTGAGTCCTTGAGTACTCTTAAAAAAGGGAATTTGACCTTAAATAAGAAAATATTGGATGATAAATTGAAGTTTACATTATGGGTGGACATGGTAGCCTACAATATTGCTATTGGTATGAGCCCATTTGAAATTTTATATGGGACACATGCAAGAATATTAGTTGGGTTAAGGTAGCCTTTGTACCAACTATTGTACGATATATATAACAATGATGCTACTCCATTATCTCATAGAGTGATAAAGGTTGTTGAGTTGGATGAGAATAGAAAGGTTGCACATGCAAGGAACCTATCAAATAAGAGAATGAAAAAGCACTTATTTGATAAAAAGGAAATTTAAAGGGGTTTTCAAGTAGGAGATTTGGTCCTCATGTGGAATGCAAGATTTTAATTTTAAGAGGAAATGTATACAACTTGAAGGTTTTGATAGGAAGCTTACTAGAGCTACCTATTCATGGCCAACACAATGCATTATATCATGTGAATAATATTGTGTATAATATGTATATATGCTATTTGTGTCTTATCTATTTCTTGTTTTATGGGTGTGTTATATTTTTACAACAATGTCCCAATATCTATATCATGATGAAGTGTAAGTTAATTAGGTAGTTTTTCTTTTTTATCCATTTTTCATCTTTGTAGAGAGTTGTGTCTTAGGGGATAAAGACATTCAATGTGCAATTAATTTATATGGATTAACAAGGTGAAAACATTAGAGTACACTTCAATTTTTAAAGGGACTAAGAATCAAATCCACATGATATGAATATAGGCCACTTGTATATTTTTGTATTTTTTCTTTGATGCTACTCTTCCTTTTATTATAACTTGATAAGGGGATTGACCTAGCAAAATATACTCCCTATTGAGTGAAAAATATCCCCAATAGTGTCCCTAGACACCATCTCGACATATTTAGATATCATAGAGGTGAAGGTGAAACTTTCTAGTTAGATGCACATTCTATCCAATGAAATTTGCATAAGTAGTCAAATCTATAACACTTGGGATCAAACCTATAATCCTCATAGTCTATCTAACAATTTTGAGAGAAACTTAGTTCAAAATTTTCCATTCTAATTTTAACATATAAGAAGATGCAACTAAAAAATTATGATGAAAATAGTGAGCAACTATTTGTTAACCATTGAAAGGTCAAGCACTTTCATTTTTATTATATTCAAATTTCAAGATTCTATTACATAAATGTTTTTGATAAGGAAAATTAGGTTTTGAAGGGGCCCCGAAACCCTTTACAACAATGAAAATTTGAAAGAAAGACTACGCAATTAAAAACTGCAGCCCAAAAAACCAAAATGCTGACAACAAAAAAACCAAAGAAACCCGTCAGCACACCAATAGCAAAAAACATCGGCACACCGTCTGATCAAGCAAAAGAGTCAGCAACAATTGCAACATCTTTTCTAGGACATTGACCGAGGCCATATTATCCTCTATGACCCCCTCATGCATTTCCATAACCTCTTTGAGCTCATCAAATGATACAACTGCTTCTTCATCTTGCTTCTTGTTCTCACACAAGGTCCAACCTCCACATCCTTTTCCATAGCTAGAGCAGGATCCACATTTTTATCCATCAGGTTCGAGTAGTTCACATCTTCAACCGCTTTCTCAATTTCCCCCAGCTCTAGGGGTTTACCAGTCCAATTCAGGGCTTTCTCGTTTAAAACCGCAAGACCTTTAGTAGTTGACTTCAATGAATTGTTACTTATGTTCACCACAGTTTTCAAATCCTTAGACAACTTACCAATTCTATCTTCAATATTAACAGATCTTTCTTCTAAGACTTTATTAACCAACATTTCCAAAGAGGATATCCTCTCCTCATGAGTAATTCCCAGGCGGTCAGCATCAACAACTAATTTATCCAGCATTACATTCATTGATTTAACCTTACCTTTTATAGCCCATTCCTTCTGATTGCACCAAATCATTGCCACATAGACATCCTGCTAGTTCTTAACCTGGACATTGAGCTCTTCACCTCAGAGAATAGCCATTTCACCAAAGACAACAAATTCCTCGTTCCATCCTCAGCCATCTTGTAAAATAAACCCATATTAACCTCATCCCAGTTGACAAGAGGCGCTTCTTTCGGCTCCAAGTTGTGACTAGGGACTTCCCTACGCTCCTCTTTTTGCTCCTCTTCCTCCTCAACAGGGGGATCCTTGACCTTGACCACCTCCACCTTTACCCTATGCTTATTTGGCAAGCTTGCCAAGTCATCCAACACTTACAACCACTCCATCTTCACAATCTTCTCTTTTTCCTGCAACGGGCTAGCATGAGAGACACGTGGATCTAGATTAGGGTCATGGACACTTTGAATCCCCTGAATCTCCCTAGGCACGAACCTAGGCAACATTTCAACAACACCAGGACTGATATCACCAACAGGGGCATTAACTTCAACCCCACAATTTTAGGGCCCTTAGCACAAGTGGGTAAACTTACAAAAGTGGTTTACAATTCAAGCGAGGAAGGAAAACTAGCAAAAAATGACCCCATGCAAAAAAAAAGTTTTAGGGGTTTGAACGAACTTGTAAGTTTGAGTGAACCAATAAGGGGTTCACTAGAACTAGGTTTCAAGCAAACCCATTAAATACTGGCCACACATTTCCCGCCTAAAAAAAAACAAAGAAAATGCAAAAGGAAAGGGGGTTCGCTTGAACCAAGGTTCGAGCGAACCCCCCTTTGCCCTCATTCTCCCCCTTAGGCACTTTGAAAGTATAGATTTTTACGCTTTGAAGCTTGGGTTGAGGATGAAAATGGAGGAGACTTCCCAAACTCAAATGGAATTAGGTAGTCCTCAGAACGAGCTATCCAACAACTATAATTTTAATATGTTTTGGTTTTATTATGTATTTATTTTTTAGTTTTATTAAACATAGATTTTTCACCAAAAATCAAGCTCTCTGTTCTACACATGAGGAAAAATAGCAGATTAACAATTTTTTTTTTTGAAAAATATGAGTGCACCAGATATTGAAGTCCTAAATCCAACAAAAAAAATTTGAATTTCGATACATACAAAAAAAGTTACATGTTATACGGTCACGCTATGTCTGTATTGTAATTGGTTTGACTTTGAAACTTGATTAAAGCAAAAATATTCAATAAAAAACTATCTAACCAAGTGGAAGCACTAGATATCGGAGTTACAAATGTAAATTCAAAAGAATTAGAATTTTATCCTTCATGGAAAAAAATTTATGTTATACATTCACTTTTTTAAAATGTTGTTTTAAAAAAACTAGTTTTCGAGGGAGATGGAAAAATAAGTGCAATTTGATTCCAAAATTTTTGAAAAAAATATATTTAGAATCTACAAACAAAATGTCATGAAACTCTAGTTTGCATCATCTTCAAATTCCTCACGGTTTAGTCGCTATAAGTGCTTGAAAGTGAAGATTTAGTTAAAAAAAATATTTTAGTGTCTAGTTTGGCCAAAAATTGTAAACCACGATTGTGGGATTACCCTAGTCACAGGGGAATTATCCACCACACCTACCTTCCTAGGACTCAAAGTAGGCTTCATACCCAATCTAGGAGTATCCTCATCTTTCACCAACTCCACTTTTCTCTTAGCAGACAATTTGTCTTTCTTGGGGCATTTAGCTTTCCCCTTAAAACTCTTCTTACCCAGCTACACCATGGATTCCGTCAATTCAATGTCCATTTCATAGCCCTTAGACCATACTTCAGATGCTTTAGATTCTTCCTCAAACCCACCACCATCCACAAACATTTCATCAAAATCCGAGTCTGCATCCTCAAAACCCCCTTCCCATTCCCAAGCCGAATCCCTTGTCTCATAACCAAAATTCTTAACCCCCTTTTTGCCCGGGGTTTTAGGAGAAACATGGATTGATTTGAGCTTAATAAGATCAAACAAAGGACTCATAAGACCTTCATGCAAAATGATCTTCTTATGGTTTTTACGATGGTCCTCAATACTGTTTTCCATCGACAATAAAAGATAAAAAGGAAAAGAGACCAACACCTTATGACGGAAATGATTCAACAACATAAAGTGATAAATATATACGATAGAGAGCCTACCTTCCAGTGTGAAATAATGCATTATAGCCAGCACAAGATCCCTCCACAATGGCTTGAGAGAATTATGGGCATACCCACCACTCCTAACCTCCCGGAACTTCTTCTTCTCATCAAATTTGAAAAATTTAGCAAAGGATTTCTTCACAACAACTCTATCACGATGGAATTTCCTCCCAGATGACGAAAGCCCAGTGACTTCAACAATGAACTCCTCATCAATATTGAACTCCACCCCTTTATACCACAAAGTCCTACCATTCCAACCTTTTACAAAAAAACTCTGTAGCTTTAGGATTAGGGCCTTGGATTCTTTGCATTTACTAGGTAACCCCACCCTTTTCCAAATGGTCCCACACAGTTACGCTCTAGAATTCCTCACACGAGCTTGGCTCGACCCTGCAGCGAGCTCCACCCATGACAGCATGAAAAGAGCAGGAGCTCAACAACACCAGACAATATTGCAGAAACAAAATAAGCCTAGCTATTCACAAAACCATGCAAATAATACCCACAAAACGTGTGAGTATTTCATTTAAAGTACTTCCCTGCCTACACAGCCAGTCCATAATTTTACAAACATCAAAGTTGTAATTATGAAATAGACAGGGCCAAGGTTCAACGTGCCTAAGCCAACTAAATTTTTTTATGAAGAACCTTTCCCCCATATCAACCACCTTGAAAACATGCCACCTGGTCATCATTGGAAATAGATTTAAGATTGAGTGGTAATGATTCAAAAGCATCCCAATCATATTTAGCCACCACTCCTAAGTTTGCAATTCTGTCAACAAGCGTGTTAGCTTTTCTAAAAACATGAGATATTCTAATCTCCTCGAAAGAATTAATGATGGAGAAGGAATCATTAATAAGATGAGCGATAGACCATGATGGCAGACACTTCCTCAAGAGACAATTAATTATATTAAGCGAGTCCCCTTCCAACCAAAGTTTGGAGACCCCTAGATTCTTAGCCAAAATGAGGCCATGATAGGTTGCAACTACCTCTGCAAAGTGGTTTGTCTGAGTTCCCAAAGGGAGCACCACCGTAGAGAAAAACCTACCATTCTTATCTCTTACCACTCCCCCACAACCAGTAGGACCCAGATTTCCCTTAGAAGCTCCATCAAAATTAACTTTAAACCAACCAGAAGAAGGAGCCTTCCACCGAACCCCCTCCCTAGGATCTATTATCTTCTTAACCAGATTAGAAAGATCACAAGAAAGATTCCATATTTTACCCACAAGCAGATCATAAGGAGAAACATTCACTTTTAGGTTAAAAGAAGGGATCGACAAGAATTCAGACAGGAAATGTTCCTTGATAGCATCACAAATTTTAATTCTTCTACCAAAAACTTAATTCTTCTACCATTTCCCAAAACCCACCACAAACCAGTAGCCATAGTTGAACGAGCACAAATCATAAAGTTCCAGAGGACCGACCCCTGAGAAGGAACAAAGTTTTCCTTCAAAAAATCTCTATATTTATCCACTCCCCTCAAGTACTTTGAAGAAAAAATAATTGTCCACTCCTTATCAGAAACAAGTAGGTTCCACAACTATTTAGCCATAAGAGAAGAATTGAAATATTTCAATTTACACAAATCCTAAACCGCCTTGAGATTTAGATTTGCACACCTCCTCCTAGGACAACAAGTGTAATCTTTTCTTCTCCTCAACACCAAACCACAAGAATATTTTTTGAATGCCCTCAATCTTATCCCAAAATCTTTTAGGAATTTGGAACAAACTTAAAGCATAAACTGACAAATTTTGGAGAGTTGACTTAATTAATTGAATTTTTCTAGCTTGGCTAAGCAAAGCACCGTTCCATCCAACAAGCTTTGAATTAAACTTATCAATGATACTATTCCAAAAGGAACCAGGAACACTGTTAGAACAACGAAGGAGCCTCAAATATATAGACGAGAGCTCCCCAATACCACATTTAAGAATACTAGCAATCCTCAATTGACGAAGCTCTGGAGTATTTAGAAAAAAGGTGGTACTCTTAGGAAAACTAACCTTCTGACCTGAAGAAACCTCATATTGCTAAAGAATAAGACAAATAGATTTAGCCGCTAACACAGATGCTTTCGCAAGAATAATCGTGTCATCAATAAATTGTTGATGAGAGCAGTAGGGCTGGTTTGAAGAGGTATAAAGACCTTTAAAGGCCCCATTAGATACCACCTGAATGAGATACTTGCCCAAGGATTCCACCATAATGATAAAAAGAAAGGGAGAGATATGATCCCCTTGACGCAGGCCACAAGAGCTTCTGAAAAAGGCCGAGGGAGATCCATTGATCAACACTGCAAAAGAAGGAGAAGAGATTAAATACCACACGAATTGCACCCCGTCTAAAAACCCAAACACCTTGAGAATACTACACAGTAAGCTCCAATTCAGATGGTCATAGGCTTTGACCAAATCAAGCTTCAAGATGAGACCAAGTTTTTTGTTAACTTTAAGAGAATGAATGTTTTCATGCACCATTATGATAGAGTCCAGAATCTGCCGACCTGGCACAAAACCATTCTGCTATGAAGATATAATCTTGGATAACACCCTTTGCAACCTCGAAGAAAGCACCTTAGAAAAAATATTGTAAATTGAGTTACAAAGACTAATAGTTCTAAAATCACCAAAGTTCTCAGCCCCAGGCTTCTTAGGGATTAACACTATAAAAGTGGAATTCAATTCCTTAAGAAGCTGTCCACTTCCAAAAAATTCTTTAGTGGCATTGATAACATCTTTAGAAATCATCTCCTAATAAGAGTGAAAAAATAACATAGGGAACCCATCCGGCCTTGGAGATTTGTTCCCTTCAAAAGAAAACACAACCTTTCTAATCTCCTCATCCGAAGGAATGGCGGTCAAGATATTATTTTCCTCCTCCAAAACCAAGTTAGGAATAACATTAAGGAAATCATGTTGGCTAGCAGGATCCAAAGGACGATCCTCCAAGAGAAGGTCCTCAAAGAAAGATCGAGTCTCAGATCTAATATCATCATCCTCCTTAATTGAAAAATTATTCACCACAACTTTAGAAATCTTGTTAGAAGATCTATGCTTCAAAGTCTTGAGATGAAAGAACCGAGTATTTTTATCCCCATTTCGAAGCCAAATAGCCCTTGACCTCTGCTTCCAAAACTCCTCCTATCTCGCCACAATATTATGCAAAAGAACACTTTCCTTCTGAAGAAGCGCAAAATCAGACCTAGAAGCCTGCATTTTTTGCTGCACAATATCCAACTTAGATTTAAGAGCCGATTTTTCCTCAAAGATGTTACCAAAAGAGGCCTTATTCCACTAAATCAAATTTTGCTTAACAGAGGCCAGCTTCTTGGCAACTTTATACATAGCATACCCATGAACATTAATATTCCACCACTGAGCAATTTTAGAATGAAAATCATGGTGGCTAGTACACATCTTCTCAAACCTGAAAGGAAAAGCCTTCTTGTGACCAAAGGATTTAGATCTCAAGAAAATTGGGAAATGATCCGACCCAAGCCTTGTTAAAGCAGAGAGGGAATAGGCATAAAAGTGTAGCCAGTCAGGTGAAATAAGAGCCCAGTCCAACTTAACCTGAATCAAAGCATCCTTAGAAAGCTGATTGGACCAAGTGTAGGATGCTCCTCCCAAATCCAGATCCAACAAAATATTATCATTATAAAGTTCAAGAGGTCAAGCTGACTGTCATTAGCCACCTGAGAACCCCCAAATTTATCAACATCATTCAATGGGGTATTAAAATCCCTCACCACCTGCCAATTCTGAAAAGAGAACTACACCTTAACAGTATTCAATCTTTCCCAAAAATTCTTATGAGAGCTTTTTGTATTGGGAGCATAGATATTAGACAAAACCCAAGAGAACTTTTCCTTGAAACAAAAAAATGAGGTAGCCACATGATTTTCAAAAGAAAACAACTCAGAGCTAGCAACCACCTTAGGATTCCAAAACATTTCCACCCCACCAGAAACACCATCAGAATCAACCGCTTGACAACCACAGTTCTTAAAGAACCTATTCTTAAGTCTATCAAATTTCTCAGCACTCATCTTAGTTTCCTGAATCAAAATAATATCAGGCTGATGATCTCTTACAATGTTTGCAAGAAGATCCTGTTTATGAGGATTATTTAATCCTCTTATATTCCAGGAGAGGATCTTCATAAAGGATTCTACGAGGGACCATTTAGGCCCATCTCAAGCAGAGTAATCTGTGATCGATCAACAATATCACATTTGCTAACCCTCTCCCTTATTTTATGCAGAGAAGGCCTTCTTCTACCCCTTGGTTCCGATCCACAATCCAGCTTCAACCGATTTATAGTAGCCATCCCCAACCCAGGAGGGTTTGAATTCTTCTTATTCTGAGACTTAGAAGCTGAATGAACAGTAATCCAAGGCTCTTCCTCCTAAGAAGCATTGTTTGAATAATCAATGACAGAAGAGGTGAGCACCAAATTCTTAGCTATTGAATCCCCCAAAGGATCAACCGAGGATAAATCCTCTTTTTGCACAAAAAAAACCACCCTAGGGTACTCCGTACAATCCTCCTTAGAAGTTAACAACATCCCTTTAGAGACCATCTTCAGAGGAGTCACCTTCTTCGACTTAGCAACTACTAGCGTGAACAAGAAAACACCACCTTCCTCCACCATAATAACAACCCGCTCAACAACACACGAATCCTTCTCCACACCCTCCCCTAAAGGAACTTCCTCTACAGGGCAAGAACTAGGAGCAACAACAGAGACACCGAGAGATGTATCCTCAGACACCACTCCCTCCACAGACTCAACAAATCCCTTCTCAAGCCCCTCTTCATTTCGCTTCCCAACCTCCTTCAAAACTTTAGCCTCCTTTTGAGGGACCATAATCTTTTTAGGAGGAATCACAGGCTTCAAAGGGAACTTCTTAGCCCAATTCCCCACCTTCTTACAGTGGAAGCAGGAAAAAGGGTTAGATTCAAACTCAATCGCCTGTTCCCACACACCTAACTTTGATTTAATCTTTATCAACGAAGGAAGATCCATTGCCTGGTCCAGAATCACACAAAGCCAAGCATAAACAAGCCTATGCCTAGAAGCAGTAAGGCTATCAATAGAAAGCAAACATCCAAAATTTGATGCTATGCCTTTAAAGACCTATTCATCCTAGAATTCAAGAGGGAGCCCAGAAAAATGAATCCACACTGGAGTCGAATCAAAGGAACAAGAGCTTAGAGTGAAGCCCACCTCCCATTTCTTCAACACTAGAGTCGATTTCCCAATAAGCCATGACCCTCCCACCAAAACCTTAAGCAGATCCTCATCACAAGAAAAAGAAAAAGAGAAGAAACCCTTTGCAAGGGCCGCAATCTCAACCTGGCCTTTTAGATGCAGCAATTTTTAGCCAGCATACAAACCATTTCAATGTTGGGCTGAGGTCCCAAAAAATTCCCAACCAACGATTGCTCTATGGTTAGAATACCCTTGTCAATGATGCAATTAGGCTCCGAAACCGAATAATCATTCGTTGACGGGTTAGCAAAGAAATCTATAGGAGACGAGGAACTTTTCTCCTTAAGTTTAGCACCGAATAAGGCATACCACACCTTACCATCCATTGAGGACAAATCCAACTTAGCAACTTCAGAGATGAAATATGCCTCGAGAGCCACAGTCTTAGACCCCACCTTTTCACAGGAAGTACCATCCTAACCCAAACTGCCAGAGGAAGAAAAGACATGTGGTACACCCAATGGCAAGGACCCACAAGATGTCCCATCTGATGAACCACCGTTAGCCAACATCCCAACATCAGCCTTACCTTAGCCATTAACACCAAGTCTTGGAGCAGAGATTCCTGCCTGAACTAAATTCAAAAAATCCTTACCTTCAACAGAAGAGACCACCACAACACCACTTGATGACACACCCATCCTCGACACTATATTAAGATTAATTCTATTACATAAATGTTACCAATCTAAATAAGATTAATTAATTTTTAAATTTATCAATCCACTTATTTCCTTACAAATGTGTTTATTTAATAAGACAGTTGATCAATATAAAATCCATTAAGTCAAATTCTCTTTTGTTTAGATTTTTATAAGAATTCAAAAAATAATTTAAAAATGCTGTATAATTCTTCCCAACTACCAAAGATGTATAATATAAATTAAAATTTAGAACCAAACAATATGAGATGCTCCACACTTTAACCTAAAGTTTGTAGTGGATGACTCCAAATGTTTTGCTCAAATAAAAATTATGTGGCACTCTTTTCCTTCAACTTATTTCTACATATGAAATCAAAATACATTCTTGTTGGGGTATTCAAAAGGTTTTTTAAATGTGAAAGGATCCATAGAATAGGTTTTAATAGGTTTATAGGGTTCATGTAGTGTTGTTTCTAAGGCATTTAATTCTTTAGCCTCTCCTTTGAGTAGAGGGCATAACTCATTTCTTTGCCAACTATTTTCCTCACAAAGTAATGGTTCCTTAATCTCTAACAAAAAGAAAAAGGCTTCCTCGTGCTTTGTTAGAATTTGCTGATATGAATCTTTCTACTTGTGAAATATTCTTGGAATTCCTAAAGGAAAATAATACTAGACTAGCAAATGACAATGACATGATTTTAGATTAGCGTTTGGATGCATCATTAAAGCCTAAAACCTTTGATTGTCTAGAGTTTGTGGGATCATCTCAAAAAACAAATAAAACCTACATTTAGGCCAACCATGAATTACATACTCTAGATGCCTAAAATAGGCATTGAAATAGCCAAGTGAATTACTATTTAAAAAAAAAAATTGACCTCATTAGTTTTTTAATATAAACAAAGGTGTTAATACTATGAATTTTTTTAGGATTTTTTTAAGTGTTAATCACTCATCGATAAGTTTTGCGAATTTTCCCCAACATGAATGAATACACAAATGGTCCACTGAAGCATGGTTGCATATATTTAAGGCAGTTGATTCATTTCCATGCATGCAAGGTTTCTTCACCATTTGTTACAAGATTGAAGAAGATGGGAATGCAATCTTGGATTTAGGGCCATGGTTTTAGGTTTTTTTTTTAAAAAATTATTTAAAACTTTAGTATCACTCTTTCAACCCCAATATAGACTCCTTTACCATGGTTATTGTTTGGGTTCACCTTCATAGCTATTGTTACAAATCTGGCATAAAATTTGTCTTTGGAAAATTGGTAATTTTGAAGGAATTTTTTTACACACTTTTGATGTAACTAAAGATCAATATTGTACTAATTTTATCAAAATTTGTATGGAGAAATGAACTTAAATAAGGGCCTTCCAAAATCAACATCCTTGAAGAAGAATGGATGGTGTTGGACTCACACACTTGATTATATGAATATCCCTTTCAAGTGTTGCAAGTTTTTTGAATATGGACATTTCAATCCACACTATTCAAAATAGAAGAAGAAAAATCTCTCTTCAAAATCTACCTAGTGACAAGGGGTCAAACTTCACCATTATTGGATTGATCCACACCTAGTTTAGAAGGTAACCTCTCCCTTCCAATCACTTGAGGATTAGGATGCTCAAACTTGCCATGTACTATAAAATTATAGCATAATTGATAATTGATTGTCAAAGAAATCTTTGAAGTGTGATACTCCCTACTTTGGCCAAGCTCCTAGATAAAACCCCTTCTCACTCCACTATAGTTGCTTAGGCAATCATAGATAAGAAAGACTTGATAGTTGTATGGAAGAAAAAAAACTCCTCTTACAAAAGAAAAAGATCTTCATAATATGATTATCTAGTCTTGCGACAAAGTTGAAGAAAGAGATGCAAACAAAATTCAAAATTTAATGATTACTTTCCCTACATATTTATAATTTTGTGTTTAATATTTTTATTTATAAAAATCATTTTACTCTCTTATATATATATGAAAAGGACCCTTAACGATCACTTGATGATAAAAAAATAGTTATAAATATATATAGAGAGATAGAGAGACAGAAATACTGGAGAGGGCCCTTAGTGGTCACTTGACTATCAAAAAATATGATATTCCTATCAGGATTCAACCGTGTAGTTTTCAAGTCAAACTCATTGACCCATGTTTCATGAGTAGTGGTTCACAAGAACCCATCTCATGATAATGAATGGTCCACTTAGCACTCATACCAATGAGTACTAAGTGGACCATTCATTATTCATATACGTCAACTAACCTATGAGTTGTTTCGATTTGAATGAAATAATATTATTCATATACATCAACTAACCTATGAGTTGTTTCGATTTGAATGAAATAATGCTAATATTATACCAATGAGTACTAAGTGGACCATTCATTATTCATATACGTCAACTAACCTATGAGTTGTTTCGATTTGAATGAAATAATATTATTCATATACATCAACTAACCTATGAGTTGTTTCGATTTGAATGAAATAATGCTAATATTAT